>JARQOD010007438.1:0-39192 GCA_033576555.1 Oophaga sylvatica | reverse complement strand
TGTGCATTTGAGCCGCCCGCCAGGGCTGTGGGGTACTCGGATTTCTATGGGGGATGTCACGGTGGCCACGGCTCGGTCCATGGCCCTGGGCGCTCACCCAAAAAAGGGGATATATATACAGGGGATAATGTCAGTGAATCGTGACGCCACCTGTGGTGTCTGGTGAGGATCACCAGCGCTGCAGCAGTCCACTGAGACCGGTGTTGTGGCAGCTTAGGTGGTATCGCTCCCCACAGGTGGAGCGGGCCTTCAGGGCAGCGTAAGTGTAGGGATGCAGGACGGAGGGAACCCAACCGGGCAAGAACAAGATTGGGGGCACACACACAAGTCACTTCGGTACCTTTACTGGAGTTAGTGCAGGAACATCCCGGAGCACTGTAGGGTGAAGTGTGCACGTCCGGATTCTCCCCAGTGAGCAGGTGTAGGGCCTCCTGTTTCTTGCCTCTCTGTAGTAAGTTTCTGACCTGCCTGCAGCTAGGCTTAACTGTGTCTCTGTCCTGCACCGGCTGAGTTTGTGGTAGGGCCTTCTCCTGGAGTACACACTCCCTGCTTGTAGGGTCTCCGTGTCCCTTAACTCTGTTACGTATCAGCTCTTTGGTGCTCCTGGGACCTGTAGTCCTCCAGGAATTCCTGTTGTCTCCTACTGGGTCGTAGAGTTCCCTGTAAGCTCAGACCCGGTGTCCGGTATATGCTTTCTGGGGTGAGCTGGTAAGGCTTCTCTGCCCCTTGCTACTCTCTCCTCTAGCCTTTGGCCTACTCAGGCCCTTCTTTTTCTAAGCAAAGTAGACTGAAATTTATGTCTGTAGATCAGTCTAATTTAGAAGTTTTATGGCTCAGCTTATATGCAGAATGTGAAATGGAAAATCTAAAGTTAGAATCTAAGCTGGTGTCTTTTAATAGAGAAAGAGAGAAATTAAAAAACATATTACAGTTGATTGACATATTTCACAAGTTTGTATTAGAGAAATCTAAAAATGACTGTGTAGAAATAGTGTCAGATCATACCAGTGATGTTCCCAAAATTGACTGTAATGAGGAAATTGAGCAAGATGTGGGACATGTGTCTGTAATGGCTACTCAAGGTGACCTTGTCTCTGATGACGTAAAAAAAGATGGTGGAAATGTGGGAGGAGACTTGAGAACTGATGTAGGAGGGAACATGGGAGGAGACTTGAGAACTGATGTAGGAGGGAACATGGGAGGAGATTTGAGAACTGATGTAGGAGGGAACATGGGAGGAGACTTGAGAACTGATGTAGGAGGGAACATGGGAGGAGACTTGAGAACTGATGCAGATGACGTACGAGAGACGGATGTACAAAGGCCACCAAAAATAGAAGACAATTCAGAGGCCCAACTCCAAATTAAAGTTAGGAAAAATTTGTTAAAATTATGCAAAATCATTCCTGCATATGATAACAAAATCCATGTATGCAGAAATTCTGAAATCTTCGAAAGCTTTATTGATAAGCTTGATTTAAGTAATGCTGAGAAAAATCAATTATTTAAATTGTGGCTTCCTGCAACCTTTTCCAGACGCTTAACATTGAAGTTGACTTGTGATAACTTACATGGAGATCTAGATGATAAAGACAGATTGAAAATTCTGATTTTCTGTGCATTAAATGAAAATTGTCCAGATATTGAGATTCTTCAAAAATTAAGGATTGGTCGGAAAGAATGTACTTTTACATTCATGTCCATATTTGAAAGGTTGTACAAAACTCTAATTACCAATGTCAAAACACAATCAATGATAAAGTATTTTGTGGACAAATTTGGATTCCTAAATTCTGTATCTCGTGTTATTGCGTCACAAAAAGATACTTTATTTGAATGTGCGCAATTCCTTGATTTTGCTAGAAAACATGAGAATCGTGATAGGAAAATAAATCAAACAGACAGAGTAAGATCTTTTCAAAAGCCAGTGTCAAAATCTCCTAAACTGAGTCATCCCCGGAATCAAATCTATGACATACGGAGGAAATTACATATTAGTTATAAGCCCTATAAAAAAATCCAAGAGTCCGCTTTACAGAAAGAGTTAATAATTCAAAGTTCAGACGGCTCTGTAAAGAGACAAATGGCGGACATTGACAGACAGGAACAGGTGATGTCTCAAAATGACTTTTCTAAGTCTTCAATTTACAGCTCATTATCGGAGCTGCTCAAACAATCATTAAAAAAAGGAATGATTAACAGAGTTTTCCAGGACATCTTTGACAAAGAAATAAGATTTGGTTTAGGAATTGACTGAAAATGAAATTATATGTTGTGTAAAAGTATTATACAATATATTATTCAGTTATCTGTAATTATTTTATAAATATAATTCTGTAGTTCTACAGTTTTTGTAGATATATATATATATATATTCATACAGTATATATACTATATTTGTATAAGTAGAGATTGTATAACTGTATATCTATATCTATAGTGATATAATTAAAATATACTACAGTAATATTTAGAATTACATTGAATCCAATACATATATATGTATAAGACATTGCAATTGTTTTGTTTCTGGATGAATATGATATTAATCTTATCTCTTATTGTTCCTTAGAATTTTCACTTCAAAGTAGGATTTAATCGGGAAAAATTCTCTTACATGGATTTATTCTTTTATTTACACAGGAATTTGAAATAACTGCATGTTTTTATATATTTAACACTTAAAAGGAAATAATATATAACTAACTGAATCTAAATTTAGTTTTTGTGTGTTGCTAACATTTTGAAGTTATTTATTTGCATGGCAATATGTTCTTACTGCATGACAGTCACACATGTGACATTTAAACTGTTCTAATAATAAGGCAATTACCATATACCCCTATTTCAGTGGTTGTAACTTAAAGCTCTTGTAGCCTCTGTGAGCTCAGCCTTTGCAAGTCAAAGAATTTTTTTTTTTTTTAGGCCTCTTAACCCCTTAACGACCGCCGATACGCCTTTTAACGGCGGTCATTAAGGGTACTTAAACCACAGCGCCGTTAATTAACGGCGCTGTGGAAAAAGTGAATAGCGCCCCCAGAGGCGCATTTTCTCCGGGGTCTCGGCTACCGGGGGTAGCCGAGACCCCAGAGAACATGAATCGGGTCGGTTTTTACCGACACCGATGTTGCGATCGCCGTTATTAACCCTATAACGGCGACCGCAACAAAAAAAAAAAAAAAAGTTGTGCCATTTAATTTCTCTGTCCTCTGATGTCATCGGACATCAGAGGACAGAGAAAAAGGGTCCCCAGGACCCCCATGTGGCCCCCAATAAGATCCATGTGGCCCCCGGACCCTCCGGTGTCCCCCGGTGCCGGCGCCGTTAAGACAATGGCGGGCGCATGCCCAGTGCGCCCGCCGCTATGTGCCGCTGTGCTGGTGGGGGGATGTGCAAATATTCTCTGGGGTCTCGGCTACCAGGGGTAGCCGAGACCCCAGAGAATATGTTCCGGGTCGGTATTCACCGATCCCGGTGTTGCGATCGCGGCTATGCAAGCATAGCCGCGATCGCAAAAAAAAAAAAATGATTTCTCTCCCTCTGATGTGATCGCACATCAGAGGGGAGAAGATGAAGGTCCCCCGGTCCCCCGATCGCCCCCCCATATACTTACCGGTGTCCTCCGTCCTCCCGCAGGCCCCAGGATCCCGGCTTCTTCTCCCTGCAAAACAAAAATGGCGGGCGCATGCGCAGTGCGCCCGCCGATCTGCTTTGGCGGCAGATTCAAATTTTTTTTCATTCATTCTCATAAAAGTACATTTTGATCACTGTGATAAACTATCACAGTGATCAAAATAAAAAAAACAGTACATAACCCCCCCATTTATCACCCCCTTAGTTAGGGACATATAATAAAAAGTAGAAATTATATTTATTTTCATTTTTCTGTTAGGGTTATAATTAGGGTTAGGGTTATAATTAGGGTTAAGGTTATAATTAGGGTTAGGGTTAGCATTAGGCTGGTTTCACACATCCGGTGTGCGCCTGACGGCGCCCCCGGCATTTAGCCGCAGCGCCGCATCAGAAAATCTGATGCGCCGCATGCGTTTTTTTGCATTGACTTGCATTAGCGCCGGATGGCGCCGCATGTCAATGCGTTGCATCCAGTTTTGTCCGGATACGGCGCAAATGTACATTGCGGCGGCCGGACAAAACGCTGCATGTAACGTTTTTTGTTTTTGCCGGATCGTTTCTGATGTCTCCGGGCATCAGAAACCATCCGGCAAAAAACCGCATGCGGCCGCCGGCGGCGCATCAGGTTTTCTGATGCGGCGCTGCGGCAAAATGCCAGGGGCGCCGACAGGCGCCCGCTGGAAGTGTGAAAGCAGCCTTAGGGTAAGGGTTATAATTAGCGTTAGGGTTAGGCTGGGTTCATACTGCGTTATGGCAGTCCGTTAGACGGACTGCGTTACACCGCGGTATAACGCGGTGTAACGCAGTCCGTTAACGCTGCCATTCACCCCCATTTGAGGGCGCATCGCGACGCATGCCATAAAGCGGCATGCGTTTGCGACGTGCCATCATTCAGTGACGGAGCCTCGGACGCGGGCTGCAGCGTTTGGGCTCCGTCCCCGCTAGCGCAGATGAATCATCTGCTGATTCCTCTGCGCTAGCGGGTATAGCATAATGCGATCGCGTTATGCTATACCATTACCAGCCCGTAAACGCTATGTGTTGAACGGGCTGGTAAAACGCAAAATGAACCTAGCCTTAGGGTTAGGGTTATAATTAGGGTTAGAATTAGGGTTAGGGTTACAATTAGGGTTAGGGTTATAATTAAGGTTATAATTAAGGTTAGGGTTACAATTAGGGTTGGAATTAGGGTTGGGATTAGGGTTGGGATTAGGGTTAGGGGTGTGTTGGGATTAGGGTTGGAGCTAGAATTGAGGGATTTCCACTATTTAGGCACATCAGGGGGTCTCCAAACACGATGTGGCGTTCAAAAAGTCAAATGGCGCTCCCTCCCTTCCGAGCCCTGCCGTGCGCCCAAACAGTGGTTTACCCCAACATATGGGGTATCAGCGTACTCAGGACAAATTGCACACCAATTTTGGGGTTCTAATTTCTCCGATTACCCTTGGGAAAATAAAAAATAGCTGGCTAAAAAAATCATTTTTGAGAAAAAAAATTATTTTTCATTTTCACGGCTCTGCGTTTATAAATTTCTGTGAAGCACTAGGGGGTTCAAAGTGCTCACCACACATCTAGATAAGCTCCTTAAGGGGTCTAGTTTCCAAAATGGGGTCACTTGTGGGGGGTTTCCACTGTTTAGGCTCATCTGGGGCACTGCAAACGGAACATGACCCCCACCAACGTCTGCATTCCAAAACGTTATTACTTCCTTTCCAAGCCCTGCTGTGCGCCAAAACAGTTCCCCCCCCCCACATATTTGGTATCAGCGTACTCAGGACAAATTGGACAACAACTTTTGGGGTCCAATTTCCTTGTGAAAAATCAAAAATTTGGGACTAAAAAATCATTTTTGTGGAAAATTGATTTTTTTTTTTTCACACCCAGGCATTATAAACTTTTGTGAAACACTTGGAGGTTCAAAGTGCTCACCACAGATCTAGATAAGTTCCTTATGGGGTCTAGTTTCCAAAATGGGGTCACTTGTGGGGGTTTTCCACTGTTTAGGCTCATCTGGGGCACTGCAAACGGAACATGACCCCCACCAACGTCTGCATTCCAAAACGTTATTACTTCCTTTCCAAGCCCTGCTGTGCGCCAAAACAGTTTCCCCCCCCCCACATATTTGGTACCAGCGTACTCAGGACAAATTGGACAACAACTTTTGGGGTCCAATTTCCTTGTGAAAAATCAAAAATTTGGGACTAAAAAATCATTTTTGTGGAAAATTGTTTTTTTTTTTTTTCACACCCAGGCATTATAAACTTTTGTGAAACACTTGGGGTTCAAAGTGCTCACAGCGGATCTAGATAAGTTCCATAGGTGGTCTAGTTTCCAAAATGGTGTTACTTGTGGGGGGTTTCCACTGTTTAGGCGCATCAGGGGCTCTCCAAACGCGACATGGTGTCCAATCTCAATTCCAGCCAATTTTGGTTTGAAAAAGTCAAACGGTGCTGCTTCCATTCCAAGCCCTGCCGTGCGCCCAAACAGTGGTCCCCCCCCATATATGGGGTATCAGCATACTCAGGACAAATTGTACAACAACTTTTGTTGTCCAATTTCTCCTGTTACCCTTGTGAAAATAAAAAATTGGGGACTAAACGATCAGGTTTGTGGAAAAAATATGATTTTTTATTTTCACGCCCGGGCGTTATAAACTTCTGTGAAGCACTTGGGCTTCAAAGTGCTCACCACACATCTAGATAAGTTCCTTAGGGGGTCTAGTTTCCAAAATGGGGTCACTTGTGGGGGTTTCCACTGTTTAGACACATCAGGGCCTCTACAAATGCGACATGGCGTCCAGCCAATTCCGCGTTGAAAAAGTCAAACGGAGCTCCTTCCCTTGCGACCTCTGCCGTGCGCCCAAAAAGTGGTTTACCCCAACATATGGGGTATCGGCATGCTCAGGACAAATTGCACAAAAACTTTTGGGGTCTTGTTACCCTTGGGAAAATAAAAATTGGGGTGAAAAGATCATTTTTGTGGAAAAAAATATGATTTTTTATTTTCACGGCTCTACGTTATAAACTTGTGTGAATCACTTGGAGGTTCAAAGTGCTCACCACACATCTAAATAAGTTCCTTAGGGGGTCTAGTTTCCAAAATGGGGTCACTTGTTGGGGTTTCCACTGTTTAGGCACATCAGGGGCTCTCTAAACGCGACATGGCATCCAGCCAATTCTGCGTTGAAAAAGTCAAACAGCGCTCCTTCCCTTGCGACCTCTGCCGTGCGCCCAAAAAGTGGTTTACCCCCACATATGGGGTATCAGCATGCTCAGGACAAATTGCACAAAAACTTTTGCGGTCTTATTACCCTTGGGAAATTAAAAATTGGGGTGAAAAGATCATTTTTGTGGAAAAATTTTTTTTTTTTTTTTTCACGGCTCTAGGTTATAAACTTGTGTGAAGCACTTGGAGGTTCAAAGTTCTCACCACACATCTAGATAAGTTCCTTAAGGGGTCTTGTATCCAAAATGGGGTCACTTGTGGGGTGTTTCCACTGTTTAGGCACATCAGGGGCTATCTAAACGCGACATGGCATTCAGCCAATTCTGCGTTGAAAAAGTCAAACGGCGCTCCTTCCCTTGCGACCTCTGCCACGCGCCCAAAAAGTGGTTTACCCCCACATATGGGGTATCGAAGTATTCAGAAGAAATTGCACAACAAATTTTGTAGTTCATTTTTTCTTTTAACACTTGTGAAAATAAAAAAACTTGGTTCCGAAGTAAAGCTTTTGCAAAAAAAGTTAAATGTCAATTTTTTCCTTCCACATTGCTTCAGCTCCTGTGAAGCACTTGAAGGGTTAATAAACTTCTTGAATGTGGTTTTGAGCACCTTGAGGGGTGCAGTTTTTAGAATGGTGTCACTTTTGGGTATTTTCTATCATATAGACCCCTCAAAGTGACTTCAAATGTGATGTGGTCCCTAAAAAAAAATGGTGTTGTAAAAATGAGAAATCGCTGGTCAACTTTTAACCCTTATAACTTCGTAACAAAAAAAAATTTTGGTCCCAAAATTGTGCTGATGTAAAGCAGACATGTGGGAAATGTTATTTATTAAGAAATTTGTGTGACATATCTCTCTGATTTAAGGGCATAAAAATTTAAAGTTTGAAAATTGTTAAATTTTCAAAATTTTCGCCATATTTCCGTTTTTTTCATAAATAAACACAAGTCATATCAAAGAAATTTTACCACTAACGTGAAGTACAATATGTCACGAAAAAACAATCTCAGAATCAGCGGGATTCGTTAAAGCGTTCCAGAGTTATAACCTCATAAAGTGACAGTGGTCAGAATTGTAAAAATTGGCCCGGTCATTAAGCTGCAAAATGGCTCTGTCCTTAAGGGGTTAAGTTCTAGGGTTCAATTTCAGTTGCAAACCCTTGCACCAAAAATAGATACAGCTCATAACCAAATTTTCTTATGAGTCCTTTTATCTATAGAATGGTTCACAAAGTTTGTTATGTGTATTTGGGGAATATTCAAAGAAATATTAAAATATTAAATTTAGTAGTTTACAATGCGCATTGATAATTAGGATGTATTCCTACCTTTTTGTATGAGGAACTTGTGGTGTGAACTTATCCGTGTCACAGTCTGAGTGACAGATGACAGATGCGTGTATGAGCAGCTGCTAAGAGTGAATAAGTGTATGTGAGGTATGAAAGGAGAGGTTTCACAATTCATGGTATGAACTTGTTTTTAAGAGAAATAATACAAATCAGTTCAATTCTTAGAATATTAAGATACACAATGAAATATTATCTACTCAACATATATTCCTTTAGTAATTATTGTTTTTTTAGTTAATAGTAGATAAGTGGAATCACACATCAAAATGGTTTATCAAGAAAATCTACATTTAGATTATTATTTTTTTCCTTTTTCCCAAACGATAATTTTATGATATTCAATGTTATTTTTATTTTTAATGGTTACATAGATGGTACACATCTTCAGACAAATATATGGTATAAAGCTAAAACAGAAGTTACATAAATAATTTATAAAACAATTATTTTTTTCATTTTGGTTTTGATAAATCAATTATTTCATAAACTAATATTTTTTTTCCGGTATTAAGGGGGAAATGTGTTTTTGATCTTGAATACATCATCACATTTCATCAATACCTCTTCTTCACACATTTTAAAGAATATAAAAAGGTACAATGGTATAACTACTAGAGATAATAACATTAAGTATTATAAAGAGTCATTTCTTTACACTAAGAAGGGGATTACATGCAAAGTTGCATAATATGAACATTTTGGTAACACAAGGTCATGACAAATATGAAATCATCCAGATAATGGAAATATTAAGGGTATGTGTTACTGAGAACATAACTACTCAGCATTTGTCATAAACATATAAAGGCCTTATTTTTATTTTTATTCTTATTTTTGTTTTTATTCTTATTTTTCATTTTTTAATTTTTATTCTTCTTTTATCTCTATTTTTGATTCTTAATTTTTATTTTTTATCTCAATCAAGAAAGAAACATCAATATTTAATAAAGTAATGTCAAGTATGAGAATATTGCTTCATTAAATATATTTCTTCATTAGAAGAAAATGTTCTAATTCTGAGTAAATACAATAATTCTTTCATTCATTCCTTCACTCATATTCACATTTTGGTTCATGGCTATACATTCTTACCTATTATTAGTCTAATAAATATATTCCATTAATAAAGTTTTAGTAATAAAGATGGAAACACTTGTTACATGAAAAACACACTGACATCTATGGGTTGAAAAGGTATTTACACCTATGACATAAAAATGTTCTGTCTCATGAAGAATATGGTTAATAATGCATTATCATTTATGATTGTTTTATTACACACAAACATGAATTCCATATTACTATTCTGATAATAATTCTATGGATATTACTGATTGCTATGGTACGCTGTGATATTATAGGTTAGGAAAATTACCAGATTTGGTATAGAATAGGGAATGAAGACTTCAAGCAAGATATTGGAATTACGTTATAAAAGACTTTTCATATTTCTAAATTCAAGTAAATTTAAAAAAAAGTTGCAAGAAGAAAAACCCGAAGTTCCAGAAGGTAAAAAGGCTCTATGATGTCTGAGTAATAATAGACTGTGTCAATTACAATTCATTTCACCACTGACAGCCACGATCGCAGTATCTAAACTGACAACAACTGCAGTATTCACCACTGACAGCCACGATCGCGGTATCCACCACTGACAGACACAATGGCAGAGGACGATGATCCTATGATGCTAATATGAACTGTGTTATCACGCTTTTATCACGTTCCAGTGGTTTCCTATCACCTATGAAGCTTCAATGAAAGCTGGTGAACAATAAGTTGTCAGGAAGCTACAACCCTGACATGAGTCCTGTGCATTAGGACTAAGGACTGGTTATGGTGCTATCTTTAGCAAGGAAGAGTCATTTTAACCCTTGCTTTGCTGACCAAAGACGTCACACCTGTTCCAAGACCAGTGCGGATGGCATGGAGGATTCCAGAAATATCCAAGGCGAGCCAATGTAAGTCCAGGTCTTTAAAGGTGACACTGCTCAGATATTAAAGCTTCATTTCATCAATGGACTTTGTTTCTTATCAACATGTGAATTTATGGACTTTGATGGACACATGACACACGGCCTCCACAATATCTACATGTTATTTCAAAGGAATTATCATATAAAGACTGTGTTTTAAAAGAATCAAGAACAAGGCATCAACATGAAGACCAGATGACATCAGATGATGATGACTGGACCCGAGACGCTTCAATTTAGGTTTAGGAAAGTATAAGACACATATTTTATATGAATATTGGTCACGGCTTACCATAACATGAATTCACATAATTATGTTATTGAGTGCATATAACAATAATCTGATATTATTATTATTATTGAAATTAAAGAAAAAGAAGAAAGAAGATCTGATTATCCTAAAGATGAACTTCTCTACTTTGAGGGTTCCAATTAGTGTCTGTCACCCTCAAAAGGGGGAATTGTTAAATATTAATTATTGGTTATGGATTTATTCTTTATACACTCAATTCTGTACCAAGCACGTTAACGATCGCTGACATTACAGATGCTATTTCTGTATGGTAAAGTGTCATCTCCATATACAGAGACCACGTGATCTAAGGGATTATATATAATGGCTACACGAAGGGGGGGGCTCACTCACTCACTCCACAGACACATGGGACAAGGACTATGATGAATGAACAGCCAGCTGCCATGTAACCACGTGTTGTTTCTCTAAGACGCTGCTGACAAGGCCAGAATGTCATTTTACCATTTAGGACACCAAGGAAAGATGTGTACAAGCTTTGCTATGGACAAATGGACAATCTTTTCGTAACTATTTCACTCATTTTATGTTTTCCTGTAATGATGTTTTTTTGATGAACAGTCCAATAAACCACTACATTTTTTTTTATAAGAAACGTGACGTTTTCTTTAAAGTATAGCATCTGGTAACAAGTCCTTGAAAAATATACTTAAAATAAGCATTTTTAACAGGCCCTCACTAGGCTATACACACTGGCAGTTAGCTGGCTGACTCCTCTGCCGCTCTCTAGAGTGTCGGCACGCTCCTAGCTCGCTGACTTGAGCTGAGTGAGTCTCACACTGCAGATTGACCTGTTTCAGTGTCTCAGAGTGTTCTCTGCTAGAGCGAACTGCACTGTTCCTAGAGTGTCCTCTCTAGAGTGTGCTGACTTCCTGCCTTCTCCCTCCTTTTTATCTCTATCAGAGCTCCCTCTGTGTGTCTGAGGAAGGGAGAAGGTGTGTGAATGCTCTGAGGGCCTCTTGTGGATGAATCCTTTAGTGCACCCTTCTAGGATTTGAGACTCCAAGCACAGCTGGGCTCCACACATTACACCATACAGGACAGATCCTCTGTACATTACACCACACAGGACAGATCCTCTGTACATTACACCACACAGGACAGATCCTCTGTACATTACACCACACAGGACAGATCCTCTGTACATTACACTACACAGGACAGATCCTCTGTACATTACACTACACAGGACAGATCCTCTGTACATTACACCACACAGAGCAGATCCTCTGTACATTACACCACACAGGACAGATCCCCTGTACATTACACCACACAGGACAGATCCTCTGTGCATTACACCACACAGAGCAGATCCTCTGTACATTACACCACACAGGACAGATCCTCTGTACATTACACCACACAGAGCAGATCCTCTGTACATTACACCACACAGGACAGATCCCCTTGTAAGGTTCTTTGTCTCTTTTGACATGTTCCTTGAAACTCAGTTTTCCGTCGGCCATTTTGCTTTCTGTCTTTCTGCAGCTCTTGCCCTCAGTTAATATGGAGTTTCCAGTTTTCATGTTCCCGCCCTGATTCTTCCCTCTTGCTTCTTAAGCAGCCTCAGCTGAACAATCAGTACTCCTGAATAGTGTTGAGCGATATTGCTCGATATCTAAAAATATCGTATCGAAATTGTATCGCCAATAGCACTAAATATCGTCGATATCCGATTTCGATACCGGAAGTCCCATGTAAGTCTATGGGAACAAAATATCGCAACAAAAAAAACCCTTTCTTTCGTTGTAAACACAAAATATACACACATAGAATACATATATATATATATATATATACATGTCATTGTGACATATATATACATATATTTATAGTTTATACACTTCTACATAGTAAAATCGACTCTAATTCAATTGCCGGGTAAAGACGTGACATACCCCATAGAAGTCGACGGGCTCGGTGCCGAGTACCCCGAAAACCTCTGGCTCTGTGCGACTCAACTTGGGCGTCACGAACAGGATTCTGTAGCTCGCTATAAGCGAGTCCTGTGTGCCTGAATTGCACTGGTTTTGTGCTTGAGAATTGCTAAAATCATCAGAGAATGTATTTGCCATTTTTCCGCCATATCTGCGTCACGACGAGGCACTGGTGAAGAAGAAGGGCGTGCTCTTCGTGGGTGTCACTCACTCAGTGGCGTGAAAACGATGGCCGCCCACTGTAAATGGTACTGCAATGTAACATCGTGCCCCACAGCTCTGGAGTTCCGCCTCCTCATCCTCCTCAGTGTGCGGAAACTAACACGAAGGTCCCGCCTCCCTACAAAAGAGGGGCCCTCTCCAGATATGACACATGTGACTTGGCAGAGATGGCTAATGGACACGACGAGCAGAAGTGGGAAGGGATGGAGCAGTCAGAGCTCTCCCCCACGGAAGCGACCCGATCGCCACAGAATCACCGTTGGGCACCCGGCCTGTAAACCCTCCTACGCTGCAAGAAGCGGCGGATACCCTAAGAGGCCTGGCCCGGCACCGGGAGGAAGTCGCCAGGATGGAAGCCAGCTGGCGTGCCCTAAAAATAAACTTGGAGCGGCGCCAATCCCTCTTACCTGAAGTGTCTGTACCGGAAGGTGAGGCACCCGTTCTAGTAGAGGAGTCCTTGCAATGTGATCCGGTTGACGTTGTCGCAGTGGAGGCACCCGTTCCTGCAAAAACCGCAGCACCGTCAGCAGCACCCCAGATCCCGCTGTCTGCCCCCGTCGCTGAGACAGAAGAAGCGACACCCGTCCTCATGGAGGAGGCCGCGCAGGCACCAGAGCACTACCTGCCTGTACCGGAGCCCCGACTGTCATCTGATTTAGAGCCGTCTGCTTCCTCCGCAGGGGAGCGCCGCCAGGACTGGGGGGCGACAGGAGAGCTGCCGCAAACCGGACACTGTGAGCTGCAGTGGAGTGGTGGAGACATGGAGCAGCTGGTGGAGGAGAATTTCAACCGGCGTCAGGAGGAAGAGTGGAGACGTTGGGAGCGGGAAGCAGAGCGACAAAGGGAGCAGCGAGAAACCCTAAAACTTCGCCAACGTCACCTGGAGAAGGACCGGGCAGATAAGGACCGGATGAGAAAGGATAAAGGAACCCTGAGTGAGCCGCGGCGTAAGGGTGCAGTACGGAGCTTTAAATTGAAAGGTGGTTGGGGCTTCATCAAGGAGCCTGGACTTTATTTAGAAGTCTTTGTGACCCGGCGGGACGTGGAGGCTCACCTCCCAGAAGGACACCCGGGGAGGGACCTGTTGCCAGGAGACTTGGTGACTTACACCCGACACTGGGGTTACAATGGGTGGTACGCCCTAAATGTTACCAGGTGCGACCCCTACTCCCCAGTGTGTCAGGAACCTGTGAGACCCTCGAAGCCTTCAGCCTCCCACATCCAGGCCTCTGCAAAAGTGCCCACCCCACGCCGTAAATCTCCCCAGCCTCCCTCAGTGGTCTCCTCAGCAGCCCCAGCTATGGACATGATAAGTATAGCTGGCCCGTACCCGGCGCCTGTTAGGCACCCTGGGGTTCGTACAGTCCGGGACATAGGGCTCCAGACCCGGAGGGAGATGAAAGAGGTGGCCACACAGACCCAGATAGCGGGTCACGACGTCACTGTACAGGCCACACGACGTCATCAGGTCCTGGTGGTCCTTGGTGCCTCGGATGTTTGGCAATCTCAAGAAGAGTACCAGGTGGTACCTGGAAGAGGCCAGCCAAAGAAGTCTAAATAACCCGGACAGGGTCCCTGTATGTAAATAGTTAACTTGTTTATGTACCCGGACGGGTGAATGTTCCTAAAAAAGTTTTTTAATTTAATAAAAAAAAAAAACACAGTTTTCATTTCTTTTATTACTGTCTCATCCTGCGACGCCATCGATCTCCTGTAAAAAAATGAAAAAAAAAAAAAAGGATACCACCTGACCGACGCAGTCCATAGTAACGAGTGTCCCACGACGATCCAGCTCTGCTACATCAGAATGACAGGCAGAGCCTGTCATCCCGGCGCAGCACAGCTGATTACCTGCTTCCCCGGCGGTGACGTCATCGGACTGACTGCTTTACGGCCGGGATTACCCTGCAGTCACTGCAGTTATCGCGAAAAACTGCATGTGACCGCCAGGGAGAAGATAATGGCGGCCATCAAGCAGTCCAGGACGTGACCGCCGGAGATCTTCTGCCAGGTAAGTGCCGCTGACTCCTGACAGACCCGATCGACGGACACTCACAGTGACAGTGACAAATCCGATTCCGGTATTCGATAAGACGAAAATATCGAAACGAATTATCGAAAGGCCGATAGAGCTAATATCGGCCGATAGCCGATATTTGCATTATCGTATCGCTCAACACTACTCCTGAATCAAGCTTCAGTCAGTCTGTGACCTGACTCCTGGAAACCTAGGATTTTTGACTCCAGCTATTTCCTACTGAGGAACTTTGGAACACTTTTGGACTCTGGAAACCTGCTTTTGGTGAATCCATGTTTGCAGAGGAATTACGGTACAGAGAAGAGATCCTGAACCTGCTTTGGAGATTTATTGTAGTGCTTGAAGTTACTCTGGCCTGCTGTGTTCTCCTGCCTCTGTTCCTGCAAACTGTGTGAACTTTTCAGCATGCTTGTATGAAGTAATACAAGTCATTTCATATCAACCTATGTCTCCTGTGTTTTCCTCGCACCCAAGCACAAGACGCTATAGGAACTGTACACTATACATGACAAGATTCAGGAGCCAATGTTTAGTGTCTGCTGGGTCTGGGAAAGCCGTGTCTGCTGTGACTGTGGATATCAGATGTCCGGTTATACCTTCTGTGATGACAGTGGTTGTGACTTCTCACAACCATTCCAGGTGAGCGCATTCCCTTAAATCAGGGGTGGGCAATTAATTTTCCTGAGGGGCCACATGAGAGACCATGACTGTTTGTGTAGGGCCGAACCAATAGGCCTAAATTAATTCTACTCAATATTAATATCGATATATTATAATTATTATATTATTGATAATTATATTAAATCAATTGTATCACTTAATATTGAACAGAATTAAGTATGCTGACATCCCCCTATATATCGTATGTACCCGAGTACAGCCCCTTCTTGATATATAGCATGAGCCCCCCCACAGCTTCTTATATACTGTAAGAGCCGCACACAGCCTCGCCTATATGCGGCATGAGCCCCACACAGCCTCGCCCATATGCGGCATGAGACCCACACAGCCTCGCCCATATGCGGCATGAGACCCACACAGCCTCCTCCATATGCGGCATGAGCCCCACACAGCCTCCCCCATATGCGGCATGAGCCCCACACAGTCTCCCTTATATGTGGATGAGCCCCACACCTTCCCGCATATGCAGCATAAGCCCTACACCAGCCTCTCCCTTATGCAGCATGAGCCCCACACCAGCCACCCCCGCATGCGGCTTGAGCCTCACACTAGCCTCCCCATATGCGGCATGACCTCTAAACAGACTCCCCCATAAGCAGCATGAGCCCCACACAGCCTCCCTATATACACTGCATGAGCCCCACACAGCCTTCCTATATACACTGCATGAGCCCCACGCAGCCTCCCTGTATACACTGCATGAGGCCCCTATAGCCTCCCCATATACTGCATGAGGCACCATAGCCTCCCCAAGTGCAGCATGATGCCTCCTTAGCCTCCCCATGTGCAGCATGATGCCTCCACAGTCTCCCCATGTGCAACATGACTGGTTTCCAGCCCATGGCTGTCTTTGTCCGGGGGCCAGACTGAGACAGCCAGAGGGCCGGATGTGGCCCACGGGCCGCACTTTGCCCAGGTCTGCCTTAAATGTTACTCTGGAGTGTTACCACAGGTAAACACTATTGTTTTTTTTTTTTTTTCCTTTCCTCTTCTCCTTCCAGCACTTCTGCCTTAAAAGATCTGGAAGATGGAGGCCCGCATAAAGGAACTTTGCGGAGTGACTGATACAATCCTTGCAGATATACAGACTATAAAGACCCGTTTTGCAAGCCTACAGGACCTCACTAATCATAATTTGCAAGTGTTTGGACAAACTACTCAGGAATTACGAGCCAGGATTGAGGCTCTAGAGGAACGAGTCCAGGCTCCTGCCATAACCCCGAGTTCTGGGATCCCCAAGTTACCTCCTTTTCGTTTTGGCGGTGAACGTGAGAAATTCAGGGGATTTATTAATCAATGCAATCTATTTTTCTCTGCACATGCTTCACAATTTCCCACTGAACGATCCAAAGTGCTTACTATAATCATGTTGCTTACCAACAAGGCTTTGATGTGGGCAAACCCTCTGATTGAGACTGAGGATGACTCCCTGCTGACCTCTGGACCAGTGGATCAGGAAACAGAGCCTTTGAGGGTCCTTATGGGTAAAGATCATCAGGAGAAAATGTCTTTTATGCTTATCTCTTCTCCCACTTTCCCATTATTCTAGGGCTACCATGGCTGCAGGCGCAGAATCCTACGATTAACTGGGAGACCAAGGAATTACACTTTCCGGAGAAACAGATGAGTCAAGGAGTTTCAGCTTGCTCTGTTCCTAAAGGAACCATGTCAGTCCCTGAACTACCAGCTGTATACCAGGACTATGTGGATTTATGTGACAAGAAGAATGCTGATCAGCTTCCTCCTCACCGTCCATATGATTGTCCAATCGAATTATTGCCTGGAGCCGAGATACCTTTTGGTAAGATCTACCCCCTAGCGGGGCCCGAGCTAAAAGCTTTGAAGGACTACATAGATGAAAATCTAGCCAAAGGCTTCATACGCCCCTCTTCATCTCCCGCAGGTGCACCCATCTTCTTTGCGAAGAAGAAAGATGGATCTCTGAGACCCTGCATAGACTATAGGGAACTCAGTAAGGTTACTATTAGAAACCGTTATCCATTGCCTTTAATCCCTGAGTTGTTGGAGAGAGTGCGGCATGCCAAAATTTTCTCTAAACTGGATCTCCGTGGGGCCTATAACTTGGTCCGTATTAGACCTGGGGATGAATGGAAGACTGCATTCAGGTCACGCTATGGACACTTCGAATATCTAGTTATGCCTTTTGGTCTGAGTACCGCCCCAGCCACTTTCCAACACTTGGTGAATGACATCTTCAGGGATCTCCTAGATACATTTGTGGTGATTTATCTGGATGATATTCTAATTTTTTCTAACTCCACAGAGGAACATCATGGACATGTGAGAATGGTCTTAGAACGCCTAAGACAAAACCATCTCTACATCAAACTTGAAAAGTGTGAATTCCATAGGACCGAAATTCAATTTCTGGGGTATGTACTATCTACGCAAGGGATTAGTATGGATGGAAGCAAGACCCAAGCCATCAAGGATTGGCCAATTCCTAGAAATGTGAAGGAGGTGCAGCGCTTCATCGGGTTTGCCAACTTCTATAGACGTTTCATTAGGAATTTCTCTGAGGTAGTGTCACCTATCACCCAACTTACCCGGAAACAGTCTAGGTTCTCCTGGACCCCGCAAGCTCAGGAAGCATTTTCCTGTTTAAAGGACAAATTTACCACTGCACCTATCTTAGTACATCCCAACCCCGAGCTTGCCTTCATAATAGAGGTGGATGCTTCAGACTGTGCCGTTGGAGCTATACTCTCTTAGAGAACATGTGAGAAGAATGTCTTGCATCCCTGTGCCTTCTTTTCCCAGCAGTTGTCTTCGGCTGAGAGGAACTACGATGTGGGCAATAGAGAATTGTTGGCCATTATTGCCGCCTTCAAGGAATGGAGACACCTTCTTCAGGGTGCTGCACAGCAAATAGTCGTCCTGACAGACCATCGTAACCTTGAATTTATCAGGTCGGCTAAGTGCCTGACTCCTCGCCAGGCTCGCTGGAACCTTTTCCTAAACCAATTTAATTTTGTAATTTCTTATAGACCAGGATCGCGCAATGGAAAGGCTGATGCACTCTCTAGGATTCATTCAGCAGAGACACGTCCACTTACTCCTCCTAAGACTATTCTTCCTGACTCTAGATTCCTGGGAGTGATTCATAATCAAGACCTACTTAAGGACATCAAGGAAGCATACCATGCGGATTCTTTGTTGGCTCAACCCCCAAGGGACGTAAGTCTTGTCTTTAAGAATGGTGTGTGGATTCAGGGACAACGTCTGTATATACCTGAAACAGTCAGATTGAGAGTATTGCAACTCATCCACGATTCCAAGATAGCCGGGCATAGGGGAATTCTAAAGACACAAGAATTTCTTTCTCGTTTCTTTTGGTGGCCCACTTACAGGAAAGATGTTTTAAACTATGTCACTTCATGTGAAGTCTGTGCAAGATGCAAAACACCTCGCTCCTCACCAACTGGTCTGTTGCAACCTCTTCCCACCCCGTCCCGCCCGTGGGGATCCATTTCTATGGACTTCATTGTGGAGTTACCAACCTCTCAAGGGAAGAACACCATTTTAGTGGTGGTTGACCGTCTAACAAAGGCAGCTCATTTTATCCCTTGTGTCGGCTTACCCACTGCAAAACAGACATCAGACTTGATGATTAAGAATGTGTTTCGCTTACATGGAGTACCGGATGAGGTCATTTCGGATTGAGGGGTGCAATTCACTTCAAGGTTTTGGCAAAATTTCTGTGCCGCATTGGACATTAAAGTAAACCTTTCTTCTGCTTTTCATCCCCAGACTAATGGACAGACAGAACGAACCAATCAGACCCTGGAGCAGTATCTCCGCTGTTTTATCTGCCACCTACAGGATGATTGGGTGGATCTACTTCCACTGGCTGAGTTCTCTTATAATAACTCTCAGAGCGCCTCCACTAAGCAGTCTCCTTTTTACTCTAATCTAGGTTATCATCCTAACATTCTTCCTCGATTTCCCATAGATACGCCCTTGCCGGCAGTGGCTGAAAGAATGACTTCTTTACAAAAGAATATGGATCTTCTAAAGGAAAATCTAGAAATGGCTCAGGAAAGGTACAAGAAAGCAGCAGATAAATTTCGTAAACCTGCGCCAGATTTCAAGGTAGGAGATTTGGTCTGGCTGTCAACCAGAAATCTTAAAATAAAGATTCCATCGTCTAAATTGGGACATAAGTACATTGGACCTTATAAGATCAGTAAGATTATAAGTGCTGTTGCTTGTCGTCTTCAACTGCCAGAACTATGAGAATCCACCCTGTCTTTCATGTATCCCTACTAAAGGCTGCAACACCCAATACGCTTCCTGGACGCTCTTCTCCTTGCCCTGACCCAGTGCTGGTCGATGGTCAGGAAGAATTTATGGTGGAAAGGATTCTAGATTCCAGGTTGTACAGAAATCAGTTGCAATATTTGATTAAATGGCAGGGCTACCCAGTGGAGGACAACTCATGGGAACCAGTCAATAATGTAAATGCTCCTCGCCTGCTCCGCCAGTTTCATCAGAGGTACCCTGACAAGCCTGGTCTGAGGTCAACCGGAGGTTGTCCTTAAGGGGGGAGTAATGTAAGGTTCTTTGTCTCTTTTGACATGTTCCTTGAAACTCAGTTTTCCGTCGGCCATTTTGCTTTCTGTCTTTCTGCAGCTCTTGCCCTCAGTTAATATGGAGTTTCCAGTTTTCATGTTCCCGCCCTGATTCTCTCCCTCTTGCTTCTTAAGCAGCCTCAGCTGAACAATCAGTGCTCCTGAATCAAGCTTCAGTCAGCCTGTGACCTGACTCCTGGAAACCTAGCATTTTGGACTCCAGCTATTTCCTACTGAGGAACTTTGGAACACTTTTGGACTTTGGAAACCTGCTGTCTAGTGAATCCATGTTTGCAGAGGAATTACGGTACAGAGAAGAGATCCTGAACCTGCTTGGAGAGTTATTGTAGAGCTTGAAGTTACTCTGGCCTGCTGTGTTCTCCTGCCTCTGTTCCTGCAAACTGTGTGAACTTTTCTGCATGCTTGTATGAAGTAATACAAGTCATTTCATATCAACCTGTGACTCCTGTGTTTTCCTCGCACCCAAGCACAAGACGCTATAGGAACTGTACACTATACATGACACCCCTGTACATTACACCACACAGGACAGATCCTCTGTACATTACACCTCACAGGACAGATCCTCTGTACATTACAGCACACAGGACAGAACCTCTGTACATTACACCACACAGGACAGATCCTCTGTACATTACACCACACAGGACAGAACCTCTGTACATTACACCACACAGGACAGATCCTCTGTACATTACACCACACAGGACAGATCCTCTGTACATTACACCACACAGGACAGAACTGAGTCGCACTAAGTACCAGGGCAATGGGGTACTCGGCACCGAGCCCATGAAAGTCTATGGGGTTTGTCACTGGCAGCAGGACTCGGTCCGTGGCCCTGGGCGCTCATACAATGGGGGATATTTACAGGGGAATTGTAGATTAGATAGTTTGTGACGCCACCTGTGGTATCTGATCAATTGGACCAGCGCTGCTATATGGATCTTCACAGGGGATGTTATGGGGCAGCTAGATGGTAGGTCTCCCACAGGTGAGACCGGTCCCTGGAAGTCTATGGTGTTGCAGGGTGTAGTTAAAAAGCAGTCTCACACAAGGCAATCTCTTTCCATTCCTTTACTTGCAGATGTTTCAGGCAGGTCCCGGGAAGCTGGTCGGGGTGGAGAATGCACATTCAGGATAACCGCTGAGCAGGTTAGAGGCCTCCTTTAACTTTGTATATGTGTGAGTACAAACTTGCATGAAGTCAAGTTAACTCTGTCTATCTCCAGCTTGTTCAATAGCTGCAACGCCCGGCCGACATTGCGGTGGAGCCTTCTAATTGGTGAGAACAGAGTCCCTACTTTTGTGGCGCCTCACTCAAGGTCCTTGTTCTACCTGACTCCGTTTACGTATCAGCGCTTAGGGCTACCTTCTGCGACTTGAAGTCCAGAAAGCCTCCGGTTTTCTTATTACTAGGCTTGAAGCACTAGCAACGCTTCGGACCCCGGTGTCCGGTGAATTAGTGCGGGTAATCCAGTACCTGATGCACTTGTCTCTCTTTCTCTCCACTGTGCCTCTCGTCCTGCTCTTGCTCTTAACATAAGCACAAGTAGCGATGTTGTGATTGCCAGCTTTTCTCCAAAGCTCGCTGAGCAGTTCTCAGTACACTCACTGTTGTAGCTCCTGTGTTTCCCTTCTTTCTTTCCTTTCTCTGACCCTGTCCAGAGCAGCACACAGGTACTCTGTCAACTGCGTAAATGCTGTAGCTCCGAGGGTTACTTTCCTCCTTCCAAAGAATACAGGTAGCTTGTCCTGAGGTACTGGTCCAGCAGTTCTGACTGGGCTAGAGTGACTCCTTACACTCAAACCAGACTCCACTTCATGAACTTGCTCTGCCAGAATCTAGTCTGCACTCCTCTTCCTCCTGGACTAGACTGACTTGCACTGTCCTAAGACAGGAAGCTGACTGAACTGAACTGAACTCCTCTCCCTCCAAGTCCAGACTGAACACTGACTGCTACGTGTCACTGCCTTTTATACCCTAGTGGGTGTGTTGGGAAATGTGAGTGACGTGAATGAATATCAAGCTTCACGGTTACCTTCCTGTGCATTCTCCTGGAACATGTGTGCCTGGCGTAGCTGGGCCACACAGAACCTCTGTACATTACACCACACAGGACAGATCCTCTGTACATTACACCACACAGGACAGATCCTCTGTACATTACACCACACAGGACAGATCCTCTGTACATTACACCACACAGGACAGATCCTCTGTACATTACACCACACAGGACAGATCCCCTGTACATTACACCACACAGGACAGATCCTCTGTACATTACACCACACAGGACAGATCCTCTGCACATTACACCACACAGGACAGATCCTCTGTACATTACACCACACAGGACAGAACCTCTGTACATAATGTGTAGCCCTGGTGGTAGGCACACGCAGTACCCTGGAGAGTGTGTGGCGAGACAGCAGTTTAATGCTAAATATTCATTCACTCGACATATACTAGACACACCCTTAGGGTAGTGGAGTATACTCTTGAGGGAGTGGTCAAGGTATGTGTTAGAGTGATTAGTCTAGTTCCTGTCTTCGGACAGTGAGGACGTGTAGAGTGAGTGTCTAGACTTCTGAGAGAGAAGACGTCTGGAGGGAGGAAGGAGTCTAGCCAGCTCTATCATCAGTTCTTATCGTGGAGTCTGGTACAGGTGTTTGAATTCACCTTAGTCTAGTCAGAGCTGTATCACCTCATCAGCATACACTGGAAGGAAAGAAGAAGTTTAGTGCAGAAAGTCTTCAGCATCCTGTCTAAAGGACAGTTTCAGGTTCAGAGACGTGCTCCTGCCTATTGATAACTGAGCATCTGTAGCTAACTTCGAAGGAAGGAAAAGAAAGAAGTGACTACTCGACCCTTGGCTAGTTTGAGTGCTTATGTTACCAGCGTGGACAAGGCGAAAGGCACAGTGGTTTATTGGATTAGTGCTTACGGATTGAACAAGTCCTGCACATTGCAACCGGTCACTGGGGACCGAAGGATCACTACTGTTTCAAGCAGAGTGGTAAGAAAACCAGGAATTTACCGGACCTTAGGTCGCGGCAAACAAGCCCCTTATAGTCAGTACGTAACTGGGGTCAGGGGAAGTGAAGACTTTGAGTCTCTGCAGGACAAAATAAGAATTCAGCTTCTTCGCAGGAAGGCTCCTAACACAAAGCTGACTGGGCAGGTACAGCTATAGATTAGCTGGAGATTTTGAGGGAACTACGCTTCAGGCTGGTTGTACTCGTTGTATTGGAAGTAAAGGAGGCCCCTAACTTGTCCAGCTGCTGTCTCAAGACACACTCTCCTTGGATCAGCCTCCCTGGGACCTGCCTGAACATCTTACAAGTAAAGGTATGGAAAGACGCTGACCGTGTGAGACTGTGTTCTTTATCTGCACCCGACTTCACAAATCCCATAGACTTTGAGGGACCAGTCCCACCTGTGGGGGACCCGACATCTAGCTGCCTCACCATCCCCTCAGAGATCTACAGCAGCGCTGGTACTAATTACCAGAATACTACAGGTGGCGTCACGAACTGTATATAAACCTATCCCCTGTAGTTATATCCCCAACATACGCCAGACCGCCCGGGCCACAGACCGAGCCACAGCTACCTGTGACAAAATCCCCATAGACTTCTACGGGCTCGGCTCTGAGTACCCCATTGCCCTGGTAATCCACAATTGTGGTGGCGGGTCGACACAACTTGGCGTCACGAACAGGATGCGAAACTCGCAGAATTGTGAGCCCTGTGTGCCTAAGGAATTGTTTTTGTGAAAAGGACTGTTTGCACTTTTGGCGCCAAAATCGCCATTTTTGTCGCCATATTCGCGCCCTCAGGCGCTGGAGAAGAAGGTGGGCGTACCTTCGTGGGCGTCTACCCCCCAGTGGCGCGAAGAAAATGCCTGCCCTCTCAAAGTGCTATTACAACATGCGATCCTGCCCTACAGCAAAGGAGGTCCGCCTCCTCTTCACCTTCCCTGCGAGGAGGAGACGCAAACCCCACCTCCACGGAGGAGACCGGATGTCTCCGCAGAAAGAAGAAAGAATCTTCTGGAACATCATGGAGGCAGGACGTGTGCAGCCGAGCTGGGAAGCGGAGGAAGGCAGGCCCCGTGCCCCAGTCAAGCTGCCACCAACACCGGAGTTATCCGTGATCCTGCACCTGAAGCAGGCGTTGCTAGAGACCAGAGAAGAAAATGCACGCCTGAAGAAGATGGTCCAGGACCAACCTGGCTTTGAAGAAATCGAGAGACGCCGGCGTACCCTGGAACAGCGGAGGCTGTGGGACACGGTAGTCTCTCCCCTCAACGACCCCCCACGATTCCAGATACCGAAGAGTCTGCTGCCCAAGGCGAAGGAGCAACCGGAGGCTGCCCCCGAAAGTACCGATCCCGATCCCACCGGTGAAGCGGTGGAAGCGAAGGAGGTTGAGGAGGTACAGCCAATCCCGGAACGCCCGCCCGGCCAAGAGGCCGCAGCAGATGATCGGTCCCCGGCAGGGACACCGGAGGGGTCCTGTCCGTCACTACCAGATGTGGACTGGGACGAAATGGCGCGCCTGGATGACGTCGCCTACACCGCCCAGTGGGAACAGGAATGGCAGAGTCGTGAGGAGAAGAAGAGGCGTCAGCAGGAGGAAGAGCGGGAAACTCAGAGGAACCGTCAGCGACAATATGCCGAGCTGATCGCGGACAAAGAGACTGTCCGGAGAGATAAAGGTACTCTGAGGGAACCGCGGCGGCAGGGGTGTGTGACTGAGTTCCAGCTCCGGAAGGGCTGGGGCTTTATCCGTGAACCGGGCCTCTACCCAGCGGTCTTTGTCAGCAGGCGTGACGTAGAATCCCACCTGCCGCAAGGCCATCCCGGGAGGGACTTAGTAAATGGAGATATCGTCACATATACGCGGCATTGGGGAATGAAGGGATGGTATGCCCTTAACGTCGCCATCGTCCGCGACCCCGTCCCAGACGCAGGTACCGTCACCATTACCGCAGCGTCCCCGTCTCCAGCTCAAGCAGAATCCGGCCGTGCCCCAGCATCGCCCCCTGCAAAATCATCGCAACAAGCGACCCAGATTTCATCGCAAATTAAAGCCACCTCTACATCGCAACATGCGACCCAGTCTCAATCGCAATCCCTGACGCGGTCCATATCGCTAACTGTGATTGAAACGCAATCGGTGTCACGTGAAGAAAATGTACCCGTTGCGCCCCTAGAGGTTCGCACAAGAACTGTGGCGACTCAGACCCTGATCGCAGCACATGATTTGCTGGTCCTGGGATCTAGGGCCCATTGCATCGTTCCAGCCCCCGGGGTGGAAAATGTATTAGAAAGTGTATTTGCAGAGAATGAATAAATAAGTAAAGTAGAAGTGGTGAGATCCCTATCGGGTCTACCAAAAGTAAAAAAAAAGTTTGAAATGTTTTATAAAGTTTTGCACAATTTATATAGTGAATATATATATTTCTACTGTAGAATGCCCGGCTGGGTAAATGGTAAATGGTAAATGGTAAATAGTAACCAGAAAAAGTTTTTGCACTTTAGTATTATGTGATATTATATAATATGTCTTAGGTTTTACATTGGACTTGGAGGTTAAGGACTATGCTAACCCAGAACTTACTTGTAAATAGTTGCGCTTCGGTGCCCTATCTTGGTTTTACATAAACCACTACAACTACCTCTGAAAACAAAACCCGTGTGGTGTGGCACTGAGTGAGGTCTGCAATTGGATGTCCTGCAGCCCACCCAGGACCTACGTTGAAGGTTTGGTGCGGGTCCTTCACAAGTATATCGTATATTTATTGAATGCTATTTAATATTTGTATTTTCTATAATGTTCGCAACGTTCAAGATATTCTCACCTCCCGGATGGGAAGAAGTTATTGTTTAATGTTTATTGCATAAACAAAATGTCTCTTTTGTATTTTACAGCCCGGGAGTGCTGTCTTTTACCATGGGGGAATGTGTAGCCCTGGTGGTAGGCACACGCAGTACCCTGGAGAGTGTGTGGCGAGACAGCAGTTTAATGCTAAATATTCATTCACTCGACATATACTAGACACACCCTTAGGGTAGTGGAGTATACTCTTGAGGGAGTGGTCAAGGTATGTGTTAGAGTGATTAGTCTAGTTCCTGTCTTCGGACAGTGAGGACGTGTAGAGTGAGTGTCTAGACTTCTGAGAGAGAAGACGTCTGGAGGGAGGAAGGAGTCTAGCCAGCTCTATCATCAGTTCTTATCGTGGAGTCTGGTACAGGTGTTTGAATTCACCTTAGTCTAGTCAGAGCTGTATCACCTCATCAGCATACACTGGAAGGAAAGAAGAAGTTTAGTGCAGAAAGTCTTCAGCATCCTGTCTAAAGGACAGTTTCAGGTTCAGAGACATGCTCCTGCCTATTGATAACTGAGCATCTGTAGCTAACTTCGAAGGAAGGAAAAGAAAGAAGTGACTACTCGACCCTTGGCTAGTTTGAGTGCTTATGTTACCAGCGTGGACAAGGCGAAAGGCACAGTGGTTTATTGGATTAGTGCTTACGGATTGAACAAGTCCTGCACATTGCAACCGGTCACTGGGGACCGAAGGATCACTACTGTTTCAAGCAGAGTGGTAAGAAAACCAGGAATTTACCGGACCTTAGGTCGCGGCAAACAAGCCCCTTATAGTCAGTACGTAACTGGGGTCAGGGGAAGTGAAGACTTTGAGTCTCTGCAGGACAAAATAAGAATTCAGCTTCTTCGCAGGAAGGCTCCTAACACAAAGCTGACTGGGCAGGTACAGCTATAGATTAGCTGGAGATTTTGAGGGAACTACGCTTCAGGCTGGTTGTACTCGTTGTATTGGAAGTAAAGGAGGCCCCTAACTTGTCCAGCTGCTGTCTCAAGACACACTCTCCTTGGATCAGCCTCCCTGGGACCTGCCTGAACATCTTACAAGTAAAGGTATGGAAAGACGCTGACCGTGTGAGACTGTGTTCTTTATCTGCACCCGACTTCACAAATCCCATAGACTTTGAGGGACCAGTCCCACCTGTGGGGGACCCGACATCTAGCTGCCTCACCATCCCCTCAGAGATCTACAGCAGCGCTGGTACTAATTACCAGAATACTACAGGTGGCGTCACGAACTGTATATAAACCTATCCCCTGTAGTTATATCCCCAACATACGCCAGACCGCCCGGGCCACAGACCGAGCCACAGCTACCTGTGACAAAATCCCCATAGACTTCTACGGGCTCGGCTCTGAGTACCCCATTGCCCTGGTAATCCACAATTGTGGTGGCGGGTCGACACAACTACACCACACAGGACAGATCCTCTGTACATTACACCACACAGGACAGATCCTCTGTACATTACACCACACAGGACAGATCCTCTGTGCATTACACCACACAGGACAGATCCTCTTACATTACACCACACAGGACAGATCCTCTGTACATTACAGCACACAGGACAGATCCTCTGTACATTACACCACACGGAGCAGATCCTCTGTACATTACACCTCACAGGACAGATCCTCTGTACATTACACCACACAGGACAGAACCTCTGTACATTACACCACACAGGACAGATCCTCTGTACATTACACCACACAGGACAGAACTGAGTCGCACTAAGTACCAGGGCAATGGGGTACTCGGCACCGAGCCCATGAAAGTCTATGGGGTTTGTCACTGGCAGCAGGACTCGGTCCGTGGCCCTGGGCGCTCATACAATGGGGGATATTTACAGGGGAATTGTAGATTAGATAGTTCGTGACGCCACCTGTGGTATCTGATCAATTGGACCAGCGCTGCTATATGGATCTTCACAGGGGATGTTATGGGGCAGCTAGATGGTAGGTCTCCCACAGGTGAGACCGGTCCCTGGAAGTCTATGGTGTTGCAGGGTGTAGGTAATAAAGCAGTCTCACACAAGGCAATCTCTTTCCATTCCTTTACTTGCAGATATTTCAGGCAGGTCCCGGGAAGCTGGTCGGGGTGGAGAATGCACATTCAGGATAACCGCTGAGCAGGTTAGAGGCCTCCTTTAACTTTGTATATGTGTGAGTACAAACTTGCATGAAGTCAAGTTAACTCTGTCTATCTCCAGCTTGTTCAATAGCTGCAACACCCGGCCGACATTGTGGTGGAGCCTTCTAATTGGTGAGAACAGAGTCCCTACTTTTGTGGCGCCTCACTCAAGGTCCTTGTTCTACCTGACTCCGTTTACGTATCAGCGCTTAGGGCTACCTTCTGCGACTTGAAGTCCAGAAAGCCTCCGGTTTTCTTATTACTAGGCTTGAAGCACTAGCAACGCTTCGGACCCCGGTGTCCGGTGAATTAGTGCGGGTAATCCAGTACCTGATGCACTTGTCTCTCTTTCTCTCCACTGTGCCTCTCGTCCTGCTCTTGCTCTTAACATAAGCACAAGTAGCGATGTTGTGAATGCCAGCTTTTCTCCAAAGCTCGCTGAGCAGTTCTCAGTACACTCACTGTTGTAGCTCCTGTGTTTCCCTTCTTTCTTTCCTTTCTCTGACCCTGTCCAGAGCAGCACACAGGTACTCTGTCAACTGCGTAAATGCTGTAGCTCCGAGGGTTACTTTCCTCCTTCCAAAGAATACAGGTAGCTTGTCCTGAGGTACTGGTCCAGCAGTTCTGACTGGGCTAGAGTGACTCCTTACACTCAAACCAGACTCCACTTCATGAACTTGCTCTGCCAGACTCTAGTCTGCACTCCTCTTCCTCCTGGACTAGACTGACTTGCACTGTCCTAAGACAGGAAGCTGACTGAACTGAACTGAACTCCTCTCCCTCCAAGTCCAGACTGAACACTGACTGCTACGTGTCACTGCCTTTTATACCCCTAGTGGGTGTGTTGGGAAATGTGAGTGACGTGAATGAATATCAAGCTTCACGGTTACCTTCTTGTGCATTTTCCTGGAACATGTGTGCCTGGCGTAGCTGGGCCACACAGAACCTCTGTACATTACACCACACAGGACAGATCCTCTGTACATTACACCACACAGGACAGATCCTCTGTACATTACACCACACAGGACAGATCCTCTGTACATTACACCACACAGGACAGATCCTCTGTACATTACACCACACAGGACAGATCCTCTGTGCATTACACCACACAGGACAGATCCTCTTACATTACACCACACAGGACAGATCCTCTGTGCATTACACCACACAGGATAGATCCTCTTACATTACACCACACAGGACAGATCCTCTGTATATTACACCACACAGGACAGATCCTCTGTACATTACACCACACAGGACAGATCCTCTGCACATTACACCACACAGGACAGATCCTCTGCACATTACACCACACAGGACAGATCCTCTGTACATTACACCACACTGGACAGAACCTCTGTACATTACACCACACAGGACAGATCCTCTGTACATTACACCACACAGGACAGATCCTCTGTACATTACACCACACGGAGCAGATCCTCTGTACATTACAACACACAGGACAGATCCTCTGTACATTACACCATACAGGACAGACCCTCTGTACATTACATCATACAGGACAGATCCTCTGTACATTACACCACACGGAGCAGATCCTCTGTACATTACACCACACAGGACAGATCCTCTGTACATTACACCACACAGAGCAGATCCTCTGTACATTACACGGTGGAGGACAGATCCTCTGTACATTACACCACACAGGACAGATCCTCTGTACATTACATCATACAGGACAGATCCTCTGTACATTACACCACACGGAGCAGATCCTCTGTACATTACAACACACAGGACAGATCCTCAGTACATTACACCACGCAGGACAGATCCTCTGCACATTACATCACACAGAACATATCCTCTGTACATTACACCACAAAGGACAGATCCTCTGTACATTACACAGCGGAGGACAGATCTTCTCTACATTACACCACACAGGACAGATCCTCTGCACATTACATCACACAGAACAGATCCTCTGTACATTACACCACAAAGGACAGATCCTCTGTGCATTACACCACACAGGACAGATCCTCTGTACATTACACCACACAGGACAGATCCTCTGTGCATTACACCACACAGGACAGATCCTCTTTGCATTACACCACACAGGACAGATCCTCTGTACATTACACCACGCAGGACAGATCCTCTGTGCAATACACCACACAGAGCAGATCCTCTGTACATTACACCACACAGGACAGATCCTCAGTACATTACACCACACAGGACAGATCCTCAGTACATTACACCACACAGGACAGATCCTCTGTACATTACACCACACAGGACAGATCCTCTGTACATTACACCATGCAGGACAGATCCTCTGCACATTACATCACACAGAACAGATTCTCTGTGCATTTGAGCCGCCCGCCAGGGCTGTGGGGTACTCGGATTTCTATGGGGGATGTCACGGTGGCCACGGCTCGGTCCGTGGCCCTGGGCGCTCACCCAAAAAAGGGGATATATACAGGGGATAATGTCAGTGAATCGTGACGCCACCTGTGGTGTCTGGTGAGGATCACCAGCGCTGCAGCAGTCCACTGAGACCGGTGTTGTGGCAGCTTAGGTGGTATCGCTCCCCACAGGTGGAGCGGGCCTTCAGGGCAGCGTAAGTGTAGGGATGCAGGACGGAGGGAACCCAACTGGGCAAGAACAAGAATGGGGGCACACACACAAGTCACTTCGGTACCTTTACTGGAGTTAGTGCAGGAATATCCCGGAGCACTGTAGGGTGAAGAGTGCACGTCCGGATTCTCCCCAGTGAGCAGGTGTAGGGCCTCCTGTTTCTTGCCTCTCTGTAGTAAGTTTCTGACCTGCCTGCAGCTAGGCATAACTTTGTCTCTGTCCTGCACCGGCTGACTTTGTGGTAGGGCCTACTCCTGGAGAACACACTCCCTGCTTGTAGGGTCTCCGTGTCCCTTGACTCTGTTACGTATCAGCTCTTTGGTGCTCCTGGGACCTGTAGTCCTCCAGGAATTCCGATTGTCTCCTACTGGGTCGTAGAGATCCCTGTAAGCTCGGACCCGGTGTCCGGTATATGCTTTCTGGGGTGAGCTGGTAAGGCTCCTCTGCCCCCTTGCTACTCTCTCCTCTAGCCTTCGGCCTACTCGGGCCCTCACTAGGCTATACACACTGGCAGTTAGCTGGCTGCCTCTTCTGCCGCTCTCTAGAGCATCGGCACGCTCCTAGCTCGCTGACTTGAGCTGAGTGAGTCTCACACTGCAGACTGACCTGTTTCAGTGTCTCAGAGTGTTCTCTGCTAGAGCGAACTGCACTGTTCCTAGAGTGTCCTCTCTAGAGTGTGCTGACTTCCTGCCTTCTCCCTCCTTTTTATCTCTCAGAGCTCCTGTGTCGACCCGCCACCACAATTGTGGGTTACCAGGGCAATGGGGTACTCAGAGCCGAGCCCGTAGAAGTCTATGGGATTTGTCACAGGTAGCTGTGGCTCGGTCTGTGGCCCGGGCGGTCTGGCGTATGTTGGGGAAATATTTACAGGGGATTGATTTATGTACAGTTCGTGACGCCACCTGTAGTATTCTGGTAATTTGTACCAGCGCTGCTGTAGATCTCTGAGGGGATGGTGATGCAGCTAGATGTCGGGTCCCCTACAGGTGGGACTGGTCCCTCAAAGTCTATGGGATTTGTGAAGTCGAGTGCAGATAAAGAACACAGTCTCACACGGTCAGCGTCTTTCCATACCTTTACTTGTAAGATGTTCAGGCAGGTCCCAGGGAGGCTGATCCAAGGAGAGTGTATCTTGAGACAGCAGCTGGACAAGTTAGGGGCCTCCTTTACTTCCAATACAACGAGTACAACCAGCCTGAAGCGTAGTTCCCTCAAAATCTCCAGCTAATCTATAGCTGTACCTGCCCAGTCAGCTTTGTGTTAGGAGCCTTCCTGCGAAGAAGCTGAATTCTTATTTTGTCCTGCAGAGACTCAAAGTCTTCACTTCCCCTGACCCCAGTTATGTACTGACTATATGGGGCTTGTTTGCCGCGACCTAAGGTCCGGTAAATTCCTGGTTTTCTTATCACTATGCTTGAAACAGTAGTGATCCTTCGGTCCCCAGTGACCGGTAGCAATGTGCAGGACTTCTTCAATCCGTAAGCACTATTCCAATAAACCACTGTGCCTTTCGCCTTGTCCACGCTGGTAACATAAGCACTCAAACTAGCCAAGGGTCGAGCAGTCACTTCTTTCTTTTCCTTCACTTCAAAGTTAGTTACAGATGCTCAGTTATCAATAGGCAGGAGCACGTCTCTGAACCTTATACCGTCCTTTAGACAGGATGCTGAAGACTTTCTGCACTAAACTTCTTCTTTCCTTCCAGTGTATGCTGATGAAGCACAGCTCTGACTAGGCTAAGGTGAATTCCACACCTATACTAGACTCCACTTTCCAAAGCTGGTGAAAGAGCAATCTGGACTGCTTCCTCCCTCCAGACGTCCTCTCTCTCTGAAGTCTCCACACAGACTGACTACATCACTCCAACACATACTACCTTGACCACTCCCTCAAGAGTAAACTCCACTACCCTAAGGGTGTGTCTAGTATATGTCGAGTGAATGAATATTTAGCATTAAACTGCTGTCTCGCCACACACTCTCCAGGGTACTGCGTGTGCCTAACACCAGGGCTACACATTCCCCCATGGTAAAAGACAGCACTCCCGGGCTGTAAAATACAAAAGAGACATTTTGTTTATGCAATAAAACATTAAACAGTTAACATTGGTTCGTCCCATCCGGGAGGTGAGGAAATCTTGAACGTTGCAAACATTATAGAAATACAAATATTAAATAGCATTCAATAAATATACAAGATACTTGTGAAGGACCCGCACCAAACCTTCAACGTAGGTCCTGGGTGGGCTGCAGGACATCCAAATGCAGACCTCACTCAGTGCCACACCACACGGGTTTTGTTTTCAGAGGTAGTTGTGATGGTTTATGTAAAACCAAGATAGGGCACCGAAGCGCAACTATTTACAAGTAAGTTCTGGGTTGGCACAGTCCTCAACCTCCAAGTCCAATGTAAAACCAAAGACATATTATATCAAATCACATAATACGAAAGTGCAAAAACTTTTTCTAGTTACTGTTTATCATTTACCCAGCCGGGCATTCTACAGTTAGAAATATATATATTCACTATATAATTTGTGCAAAACTTTATAAAACATTTCAAACTTTCTACTTATGGTAGACCCGATATGGATCCCACCACTTTTTCCTCACTATCTATTCATTCTCTGCAAATACACTTTCCAATACATTTTCCACCCCGGGGGCTGGAACAATGCAATGGGCCCTAGATCCCAGGACTAGCAAATCATGTGCTGCGATTAGGGTCTGGGTCGCCACAGTTCTGGTGCGAACCTCTAGGGGCGCAACGGGTACATTTTCTTCACGTGACACCGATTGCGTTTCAATCACAGTTAGCGATATGGACCGCGTCAGGGATTGCGATTGAGACTGGGTCGCAGGCTGCGATGAAGATATGACTTTCCTTTGCGATGAACTCTGGGTCGCTAGTTGCGATGAATTTGCAGGGGGCGATGCTGGGGCACGGCCGGATTCTGCTTGATCTAGAGACGGGGACGCTGCGGTAATGGTGACGGTACCTGCGTCTGGGACGGGGTCACGGACGATGGTGACGTTAAGGGCATACCATCCCTTCATTCCCCAGTGCCGCGTATAGGTGACGATATCTCCATTTGCTAAGTCCCTCCCGGGATGGCCTTGCGGTAGGTGAGATTCTACATCACGCCTGCTAACAAAGACCCCTGGGTAGAGGCCCGGTTCACGGATAAAGCCCCAGCCCTTCCGGAGCTGGAACTCAGTCACACACCCCTGCCGCCGCGGTTCCCTCAGGGTACCTTTATCTCTCCGGACACTTTCTTTGTCCGCGATCAGCTCTGCATATTGTTGCTGACGGTTCCGCTGAGCTTCCCGCTCTTCCTCCTGCTGGCGTTTCTTCTTCTCCTCACGACGCTGCCATTCCTGTTCCCACTGGGCGGTATAGGCGACGTCATCCAGGCGCGCCATCTCGTCCCAGTCCACATCCGGCAGTGACGGACAGGACCCCTCCGGTGTCCCTGCCGGGGACCGATCATCTGCTGCGGCCTCTTGGCCGGGCGGGCGTTCCGGGATTGGCTGTACCTCCTCAACCTCCTTCGCTTCCACAGCTTCACCGGTGGGATCGGGATCGGTACTTTCGGGGGCAGCCTCCGGTTGCTCCTTCGCCTTGGGCAGCAGACTCTTCGGTATCTGGAATCGTGGGGGTTCGTTGAGGGGAGAGATCACCGTGTCCCACAGCCTCCGCTGTTCCAGGGTACGCCGGCGTCTCTCGATTTCTTCAAATCCAGGTTGGTGCTGGACCATCTTTTTCAGGCGTGCATTTTCTTCTCTTGTCTCTAGCAACGCCTGTTGCAGGTGCAGGATCACGGATAACTCCGATGCTGGTGGCAGCTTGGCTGGGGCACGGGGCCTGCCTTCCTCCGCTTCCCTGCTCGGCTGCACACGTCCTGCTTCCATGATGTTCCAGAGCGTTCTTTCTTCTTCCTGCGGAGACATCCGGTCTCTTCCGTGGAGGTGGGGTTTGCGTCTCCTCCTCCTCGCAGGGAAGGTGAAGAGGAGGCGGACCTCCTTTGCTGTAGGGCAGGACCGCATGTTGTAATAGCACTTTGAGAGGGCAGGCATTTTCTTCGCGCCACTGGGGGGTAGACGCCCACGAAGGTACGCCCACCTTCTTCTCCAGCGCCTGAGGGCGCGAATATGGCGACAAAAATGGCGATTTTGGCGCCAAAAGTGCAAACAGTCCTTTTCACAAAAAACAATTCCTTAGGCACACAGGGCTCGCAGTTCTGCGAGTTTCGTATCCTGTTCGTGACGCCAAGTTGTGTCGACCCGCCACCACAATTGTGGGTTACCAGGGCAATGGGGTACTCAGAGCCGAGCCCGTAGAAGTCTATGGGATTTGTCACAGGTAGCTGTGGCTCGGTCTGTGGCCCGGGCGGTCTGGCGTATGTTGGGGAAATATTTACAGGGGATTGATTTATGTACAGTTCGTGACGCCACCTGTAGTATTCTGGTAATTTGTACCAGCGCTGCTGTAGATCTCTGAGGGGATGGTGATGCAGCTAGATGTCGGGTCCCCTACAGGTGGGACTGGTCCCTCAAAGTCTATGGGATTTGTGAAGTCGAGTGCAGATAAAGAACACAGTCTCACACGGTCAGCGTCTTTCCATACCTTTACTTGTAAGATGTTCAGGCAGGTCCCAGGGAGGCTGATCCAAGGAGAGTGTATCTTGAGACAGCAGCTGGACAAGTTAGGGGCCTCCTTTACTTCCAATACAACGAGTACAACCAGCCTGAAGCGTAGTTCCCTCAAAATCTCCAGCTAATCTATAGCTGTACCTGCCCAGTCAGCTTTGTGTTAGGAGCCTTCCTGCGAAGAAGCTGAATTCTTATTTTGTCCTGCAGAGACTCAAAGTCTTCACTTCCCCTGACCCCAGTTACGTACTGACTATATGGGGCTTGTTTGCCGCGACCTAAGGTCCGGTAAATTCCTGGTTTTCTTATCACTATGCTTGAAACAGTAGTGATCCTTCGGTCCCCAGTGACCGGTAGCAATGTGCAGGACTTCTTCAATCCGTAAGCACTATTCCAATAAACCACTGTGCCTTTCGCCTTGTCCACGCTGGTAACATAAGCACTCAAACTAGCCAAGGGTCGAGCAGTCACTTCTTTCTTTTCCTTCACTTCAAAGTTAGTTACAGATGCTCAGTTATCAATAGGCAGGAGCACGTCTCTGAACCTTATACCGTCCTTTAGACAGGATGCTGAAGACTTTCTGCACTAAACTTCTTCTTTCCTTCCAGTGTATGCTGATGAAGCACAGCTCTGACTAGGCTAAGGTGAATTCCACACCTATACTAGACTCCACTTTCCAAAGCTGGTGATAGAGCAATCTGGACTGCTTCCTCCCTCCAGACGTCCTCTCTCTCTGAAGTCTCCACACAGACTGACTACATCACTCCAACACATACTACCTTGACCACTCCCTCAAGAGTAAACTCCACTACCCTAAGGGTGTGTCTAGTATATGTCGAGTGAATGAATATTTAGCATTAAACTGCTGTCTCGCCACACACTCTCCAGGGTACTGCGTGTGCCTAACACCAGGGCTACACACTCCCTCTGTGTGTCTGAGGAAGGGAGAAGGTGTGTGAATGCTCTGAGGGCCTCTTGTGGATGAACCCTTTAATGCACCCTTCTAGGATTTGAGGCTCCAAGCACAGCTGGGCTCCACACATTAGACCACACAGGACAGATCCTCTGTACATTACACCACACAGAGCAGATCCTCTGTACATTATACCGCGGAGGACAGATCCACTGTACACTATACCACGCAAGACAGATCCACTGTACATTATACCACGCAAGACAGATCCTCTGTACATTACACCACACAGGACAGATCTTCTGTACATTACACCACACAGGACAGATCCTCTGTACATTACACCACACAGGACAGATCCTCTGTACATTACACCACACAGGACAGATCCTCTGTACATTACACCACACAGGACAGATCCTCTGTACATTACACCACACAGGACATATCCTCTGTACATTACACCACACAGGACAGATCCTCTGTACATTACACCACACAGAGCAGAACCTCTGTACATTACACCACACAGGACAGATCCTCTGTACATTACACCACACAGGACAGATCCTCTGTACATTACACCACACAGAACAGATCCTCTGTACATTACACCACACAGGACAGATCCTATGTGCATTACACCACACAAGACAGATCCTCTGTGCATTACACCACACAGGACAGATCCTCTGTGCATTACACCACACAGGACAGATCCTCTGTACATTACACCACACAGGACAGATCCTCTGTACATTACACCACACAGGATAGATCCTCTGTGCAATACACCACACAGGACAGATCCTCTGTACATTACACCACACAGGACAGATCCTCTGTACATTACACCACACAGGACAGATCCTCTGTACATTACACCGCAGAGGACAGATCCTCTGTACATTACACCACACAGGACAGATCCTCTGTACATTACACCACACATGACAGATCCTCTGTACATTACACCACACAGAGCAGATTCTACACCACACAGAGCAGATCCTCTGTACATTACACCGCAGAGGACAGATCCTCTGTACATTACACCACACAGGACAGATCCTCTGTACATTACACCACACAGAGCAGATCCTCTGTACATTACACCGCAGAGGACAGATCCTCTGTACATTACACCACACAGGACAGATCCTCTATACATTACACCGCAGAGGACAGATCCTCTGTACATTACACCACACAGGACAGATCCTCTGTACATTACACCGCAGAGGACAGATCCTTGTACATTACACCACACAGGACAGATCCTCTGTACATTACACCACACAGGACAGATCCTCTGTACATTACACCGCGGAGGACAGATCCTCTGTACATTACACCGCAGAGGACAGATCCTCTGTACATTAAACCACACAGGACAGATCCTCTGTACAATACACCAGACAGAACACATCCTCTGTACATTACATCACACAAGACAGATCCTCTGTACATTACACCGTAGAGGACAGATCCTCTGTACATTACACAACACAGGACAGATCCTCTGTATATTACACCACACAGGACAGATCCTCTGTACATTACACCACGGAGGACAGATCCTCTGTACATTACACCACACAGGACAGATCCTCTGTACATTACACCACGGAGGACAGATCCTCTGTACATTACATCACACAGAACAGATCCTCTGTACATTACACCACACAGGACAGATCCTCTGTACATTACACCGCAGAGGACAGAACCTCTGTACATTACACCACACAGGACAGAACCTCTGTACATTACAACGCGGAGGACAGAACCTCTGTACATTACACCACACAGGACAGATCCTCTGTACATTACACCGCAGAGGACAGATCCACTGTACATTACACCACACAGAACAGATCCTCTGTACATTACACCAGACAGGACAGATCCTCTATACATTACACCACACAGGACAGATCCTCTGTACATTACACCACACAGGACAGATCCTCTGTACATTACACCACACAGGACAGATCCTCTGTACATTACACCACACAGGACAGATCCTCTGTACATGATGTGTGGCCCAGCTGCGCTTGGTACACATGTTCCAGGAGTATGTACTGAAAGGTAATTGCAAAATCTGATATTCATTCACTCTCACACTTCCCTAGATTACCACCAGAGGGAGCCCCTTTAGAGTACTTAAGGGGGTGTGAAAGACGTAGCAGGGAATGAGCAGTTAGATCAGTTGGAGACGAGTCTGAGGCAGTGAGTCATTCCAGACAGACGGAGGAGAGAGATTGCAAGTTGATATCTCAGGACATCTAGATTGTGAGTTCTGTTATGATTTGGTAGCTGAGGAGAGCAGGCAAAAAAGGAATACACCAGAGCAGTTGGAAACTATGAGATTGCAGTACCCTGACTAACCACCACAACTAGAGGCAGCTGTGGAGCGTTCCTACGTTGGTCCTAGACGCCTCGTCACAGCCTGAGAAACTAACTACACCTAAAGATAGAAAGAGGAAAGCTATCTGCCCGGAGCAGATCCCAAAGAACATAGAAAGCCCCCAAACATGTAATGGCGGTTAGACAAGAAGAAATACTGACACAGACAGAAAATAGTATGAGCAAACGTTGGGGCCCAAACTTACTAAATAGAAAAGGATAGGAAGGGCACTTACTGCAATCCCAAAAAACCCTGAAAAGCACCAACTCTACTAATTTCAAAAACACCTGAGATCACACGACCTCTACCACCTAAATTAGTTCTCTGGTGTAACCAAAAACAAAACAGCAGCCACTGAAAAAACTGGAAAAAGCAAATGTACAAACATCAGTGGCTGAACTGAACTGAGAGGCAAAAGCCCCCATAGGGGACCCTGAAGGCCCCCACAGAAGTGCAGGACAAAATGCAAAAATCAAGCACAAAAACAAAAAGAAGAAAATGTCTTATCTGTTAGCAGGAGATTCATACACGACACAGCAGGCTACCAAGGAAACAGGAATCAAGGATT
>JARQOD010007437.1:0-39203 GCA_033576555.1 Oophaga sylvatica | reverse complement strand
GGATTGGGATGTTTAAACCCCCCTTTTGGGGGGATTGTTTTAAGCCCCATGTATAACAAACACCCATTTTCCGACCAGTATACTCGTTTTTGGACGGGCTGGTCGTTATGGGGTCCAATCCCTGATCCATTGAGCCCCCGCAGGTTCCCCACCTCATTTCCAAATTTTCTATTGGGTCCCTCTGGTTTCCCCGGCAAACTGTGTTCAGATATGGAGATATCCCCAAGTTTGTGCCCGGGGCTCAGAGGTGGGGGAATCAGCCTCACATTCCTGGTTTTTGGGCACCGCCAACAGATTGGGGGGCCCCTTTCTCCCCAACGGTCCTGGGCGGCTTCCGAGCTCTGCTCCCCGAACGGGGGGTGAAGGTTGGGGAATTTATCATTCCTTCGGGTTTTCTCCCCCTGTATCCCCTTTGGGTAGCCCCATATTTTTTAAAGGGGGGTCTACCTTTTGGACCCAGTAGGGGCTGCCTTCCCCCCCATTTTTTAAAGGGGTTGGGGGGCAATTTCTCAGAATTTATCAGCATATACATCCAGCTAGCGGGGGTGACAAATTTCCCGGCTGAAACCAACTTTTCTATCGGTTTTTCAAGTCAAATAGGGGACCGAGCTGGGGGAAGGGGAAAATTTCCCCACGGGTGTACTCGCTGAGCCCGGACTAACAATTTCCCCCAAGATGTGCAGATCTCACCCTTGACGATCTCGTAGTCCCTTGGGCGGGGGGGTAGGTTTAAGGTTTTCGGGGCCCTGGAGCCAAAAAAAGGGGAGACGATCTCGGCCAGGGCCCGGGGGGTTTCCTCCCTTCAGCCCGACTTCAAAAAACTCCGGTACCCCCGCGGTCATCTGACTTTTCCATTTTGGGAATCGCTGTGGTACCGCTTTCCGGAATCTGACGTCCCGAGGGGAGCTCCTGCTGTCTGCGGGGCTGTGATGTCTGCATCAGTAGATGTTGGTTTCCTGTTGCTGCGATTAAAAATCTGTGCTGCTCCATAGTTTCCCGTGTATAACCTGCTGCCCCCTCCAACCTGGCTGTATGCCTGCTGTGTGCATGCGCTGTGCTGCTGTGTGCCTCTGTTGTGTGTAAGCCCGTGTGCGGCGCTGGCCTCCCCCAATTTTTATGTCCCTTCCATCCCGGACAGTTTCCCCCGGGTTTTGCGTACTTTCTTCACCCGGGAATTTTTCGTCATGCAGGAAAAAAAAAACAGCCGACTCACTGCGTTGCCCGCATTCAACCACCATTGTGGGGCCGCTCGGGTAGGCGGGGCCGGGGCCCAAAATGAGGAAAAACCAAGGCTTTTAGTTCAAATTCAGTGGTTTTAAAAAAGGGTTCAAAAAAAGTAAATAACAAAATCAAAAAGAACAAAATCACCCCAGTTTGGAGAACCCTGGCCCAGACTCACCCTTGCTTGGGACGGGCTAATAAGCGGCTGCGGTTTCAGAGCCCCGCCAGGTGCTCCTTGTTTTATAGGCCTAGTCCACACCTCAGGTGAGGTACACATCAGCTGACCTGATCACGTGACTATGACCTCATCACAGGTCCTTGAGATCAGGGAAAATCCTTACCAAACTCCAGTCTGCTAGGAGAAATATATCTCCCATCCATCAAGACCCCCTTTGGTGTACCACAATATATATATATGTCCAAGGTTTGTACATGTTGTTATTTAATTAGTGACTTATCTCTTTTCAATTTTATTTTAGAATCATTACCTTGATAAAGGCAATATTCTGCCGAAATGTTGGTGTTTTTCTGTGCCACCTTGGAATAATAAAAATTATTACTTGCATTTGTGAAATGTTTGGCCTCAGGTTTTTCTCCAATTGATTACTACTTCCTGATGGCTCTATACTGCTCTCTCCTTTATATCATACTAGCTTCTTAGACTATACATACATGGATTTTTACTTACCCAAACCATAGATGAAGAGGCCGGAGGCAGTGTTCCTCCATCATGATGTCGCCCATCATGGAAACTTCAAGTCATTGCCGCTATGAGCCAGTGTCCACAATGCTTTGTACCTAGTTGAAAAAAAAGGAAATTATGGAATTGTAAAATTATTTTTATTATAAGTCCTATTAGTTCTTTTAGTAAATTAAATATGTCTTCATCCATGAGTGTATATTCCCAGCACACAGCGAGCGGTGGGAGCGACTTTCCCAAGTGTTATCTGTGGGTTACTCTCTGTTACCTAAAGAGAAACAGGGAATGAAAAAAATGAATTAGGGAATTATTGTATTTTACAATTATTTGTATTCTAAGCCCTATTAGTGTTCACAGCAGTGATAACACAGCACCCCTAACCCTTCCCACCCGACAGAGACAGCCTGTATTCCCACAGTGCTCCCCCACAGCTGACCCCATACACTGTGCTGAGCTCTTCCTCCCCCCACCCGACAGAGACAGCCTGTATTCCCACAGTGCCCCCCACCGCTGACCCGACTATGCTATGCTTTCCCTCCCCCCACCCCACCGAGACAGCCCTTAATCCCGTAGTGCCCCCCACCGCTGACCCGACTATGCTGTGCTCTCCCTCCCCCTCACAGAGTCAGCCTGTATTCCCGCAGTGCCCACACAGCTGACCCCATACACTGTGCTGAGCTCTCCCTCCCCCCACCCCACAGAGACAGCCTGTATTCCCGCAGTGCCCCCACAGCTGACTCCATACACTGTGCTGAGCTCTCCCTCCCCCACCCCACAGAGACAGCCCGTATTCCCGCAGTGCCCCCCCCACCGCTGACCCGACTATGCTGTGTTCTCCCTCCCCCCCACAGAGACAGCCTGTATTCCTGCATTGCCCCCACCAGAGCTAACCCCATAGACTGTGCTGAATTCTCCCTCCCCCCACCCACTGAGACAGCCTGTATCCCCCGCAGTGCCCCCACAGCTGACCCCATACACTGTGCTGAGCTCTCCCTCCCCCCACCCCACAGAGACAGCCTGTATTCCCGCAGTGCCCCCACCAGAGCTAACCCCATAGACTATGCTGAGCTCTCCCTCCCCCCACCCCACTGAGACAGCCTGTATCCCCCGCAGTGCCCCCACAGCTGACCCCATACACTGTGCTGAGCTCTCCCTCCCCCCACCCCACAGAGACAGCCTGTATTCCCGCAGTGCCCCCCCACCGCTGACCCCATAGACTCGGCTGTGCTCTCCCTCCCCCCACCCACAGACAGCCTGTATTTCCGCAGTGCCCCCCCCACAGCTGACCTCATACACTGTGCTGAGCTCTTCCTCAACCCACCCCACAGAGACAGCCTGTATCCCCGCAGTGCCCCCCACAGCTGTCCCCATACAGGAGCTTGATATGATTTGGTAGCTGAGGAGAGCAAGCAAAAAAGACAATACACCAGAGAGGTTGGAATCTATGGGATTGCAGTACCCTGACTAACCACCACAACTAAAGGCAGCCGTGGAGCGTACCTACGTTGGTCCTAGACGCCTCGTCACAGCCTGAGAAGCTAACTACACCTAAAGACAGAAAGAGGAAAACTATCTGCCCCGGAGCAGATCCCCAAAGAACATAGAAAGCCCCCAAACATGTAATGGCGGTTAGACAAGAGGAAATACTGACACAGACAGAAAATAGTATGAGCAAACGTTGGGGCCCAAACTTCCTAAATAGAAAAGGATAGGAAGGACACTTACTGCAATCCCAAAAAACCCTGAAAAGTACCAACTCTACTAATTACAAAAACACCTGAGATCACACGACCTCTACCACCTAAATTAGTTCTCTGGTGTAACAAAAACTAAACAGCAGCCACTGAAAAAACTGGAAAAGGCAAATGAACAAACAACAGTGGCTGAACTAAACTGAGAGGAGCATAAGTCCCCGGAGGGGACCCGCAGACCCCCACAGAAGTGCAGGACAAAATGCAAAAAGCAAGCACAAAAAACTAAAAGAAGAAAATGTCTTATCTGTTAGCAGAAGATGCAGGCACGAAACAGCAAGCTACAAAGTGAACAGGAATCAAAGATGAGACCAGAACAATTGATCACCGGCAACCCTGATGGGAGGGAACCTCCCTTATATAAGACCAGTCAGTAACACCTGATCGCCAATCTTCACAATCTTCATTGGATAGTTCAGTACTGTTTGTAACCACCAGAGGGAGCTTCTGCTCAGAATTCATTTCTAGCACATTCACAACAGTACCCCCCCCTTGAGGAGGGGTCACCGAATCCTCATTTGAGCAACCAGGTCGGTCAGGATGAGCTCTGTGATACGCACGGATGAGTCTCCTAGCATGGATGTCCGAAGCAAACACCCAAGAATTGTCCTCCTGACCATAACCTCTCCACTTAACCAAATACTGGAGTTTCCATCTAGAAAAACGAGAATTCAATATTTTCTCAACCACATACTCCAGATTGCCCTCAACCAAAACAGGGTCAGGAGGCACAGTCATAGGAACCACTGGCTCGACAAACCTCTTCAATAAGGACTTGTGGAACACGTTATGGATCTTAAATGTCCCTGGAAGAAGTAAACGAAAGGAAACAGGATTAAGAATCTCATTGATCTTATAAGGTCCAATGAACCTAGGCTTAAACTTAGGAGATGCAACTCTCATAGGGATATTTCTTGAGGACAACCAGACCAAGTCCCCCACTTCAAACCGAGGACCATCAGTCCTATGCCGGTTGGCAAACCGCTGGGCCCTCTCCTGAGAGAGGGACAACCTCTCCACTACCTGGTCCCAAATCTGCTGCATACGCTCCACAACAGAGTCAACACCTGGACAGACAGAAGCCTCCGTCTGTCCTGAAGAAAATCGAGGGTGAAACCCAAAATTGAAGAAAAATGGAGACATCAAAGTGGCAGAGCTAGCCCTATTATTAAGAGCAAACTCAGCCAAAGGCAAAAAAGAGACCCAGTCATCCTGATCAGCAGACACAAAGCATCTCAGATAAGTCTCCAATGTCTGGTTTGTTCTCTCAGTTTGTCCATTGGTCTGAGGATGAAAAGCCGAGGAGAAAGACAATTGAACACCAAGTTTAGAACAAAAAGTCCTCCAAAATCTGGAAACAAACTGGACTTCTCTGTCAGACACAATGTTCTCAGGAATGCCGTGTAACCGAACCACGTGCTGAAGGAACAAAGCCACCAATTCAGAGGAGGAAGGCAACTTAGGTAATGGCACAAGATGTATCATTTTGGAAAACCTATCACAAATCACCCAGATAACGGTCATTCTCTGAGAAACAGGGAGGTCGGAAATGAAATCCATAGAGATATGGGTCCATGGTCTCTTGGGCACAGGCAATGGCATCAACAAACCACTAGAGCGAGAGCAAGGCTTGGAGCGAGAGCAAGTCCCGCAGGACTGCACAAATTCCCTGACGTCACGAGACAAAGTAGGCCACCAAAAAGCCAGAGCCAGTCTCAAATTGGGCAAGATGGCGGAAAGAACTACACCCTCTTTCAAAATAACAGCAGGATCAGATAACTCAGGAGAGTCCGCAAGGAAACTTCTCGAGAGGGCATCCGCCTTAACATTCTTAGTGCCAGGAAGAAAGGAAACCACAAAATTAAAACGTGTGAAAAACAAGGCCCACCTGGCCTGTCTAGGATTAAGTCGCTTGGCTGATTCGAGATAAACCAGATTCTTATGGTCCGTGAGGACCACCACCTGATGTTTGGCTCCCTCCAGCCAATGTCTCCACTCTTCAAAAGCCCACTTCATGGCCAATAACTCCCGATTACCCATGTCATAATTACGTTCAGTTGGAGAAAATTTTCGAGAGAAAAAGGCACAAGGGTTACTTTTAGAGGTCTCTGGATCTCTTTGGGACAAAACGGCACCTGCCCCAATTTCAGAGGCATCAACATCCACCTGAAATGGCAGAGAAACATCAGGCTGCCGTAGAACAGGAGCAGAAGTGAATCTCTGCTTAAGTTCCTGAAACGCAGAGACTGCCTCAGGAGGCCAATTCACCACATCAGAACCCTTTTTGGTCAAATCAGTCAATGGTTTAACAATAACAGAGAAATTACCAATAAATTTACGATAAAAATTGGCAAAACCCAAGAATCTTTGAAGAGCCTTTAATGAAGTAGGTTGGACCCAATCACAGATGGCCTGAACCTTGACCGGGTCCATTTCAATAACAGATGGGGACAAAATGAATCCCAGAAAGGAGATCCTCTGTACGCCAAAAAGACACTTTGATCCCTTCACATACAGAGCATTCTCTCTCAAAATCTGGAACACAGTCCGAACATGTTTCATATGAGAGTCCCAGTCATTGGAAAAAATCAAGATATCATCCAAATAAACAATCAGAAATTTATCCACAAAATCCCTGAAAATGTCATTCATGAAGGACTGGAAGACAGAAGGAGCATTAGTGAGCCCAAAGGGCATCACTAGGTACTCAAAATGCCCCTCTGGGGTATTAAATGCCGTCTTCCATTCATCCCCGTGCTTAATGCGAATAAGGTTATATGCCCCCCTGAGGTCAAGCTTGGTAAACCAAGTAGCACTTTTCACCCTGGAAAACAGGTCAGAAATCAAGGGTAACGGATATTGATATTTCACAGTGATATTGTTCAAGAGACGATAATCAATACACGGCCTTAATGAACCATCCTTTTTGGCCACAAAGAAAAAACCGGCACCCAAGGGTGAAGAGGATGGTCTGATATGACCCTTCTCCAATGACTCCTTGATATAAGACCGCATAGCGTCATGTTCAGGTACAGACAAGTTAAAAAGGCGACCTTTAGGGAATTTACTACCAGGCACTAATTCAATAGCGCAGTCATAGCTCCTATGGGGGGGCAAGGATGCAGATTTACTTTCGCTAAACACATCAGAAAAATCAGTCAAAAAGTCAGGAACATCCTGAGCCTGGGGGGAGGCAGAAAAAACGGGAGTGTTGGTATTAACACATTGGCAGCCCCAACTGGTTACAGACACAGATTTCCAATCCAAAACAGGATTATGAGACTGTAACCAAGGGAAACCCAGTACGATAATGTGATGCAGATTATACAGCACCAAAAATTTGCAACTCTCCTGATGATCAGGTTCAACCCTTATTATCACCTGAGTAGAGAACTGAGGTTTATTCTCAGCCAAAGGGGTAGAATTGATCCCCAGTAGGGGAATAGACTTCCGTAGGGGTATCAAGGGAAACCCACAACGTTTAGCAAAATCAAAATCCATCAGGTTAATAGCTGCTCCCGAATCAACGAAAGCCTGAGCAGAAAATGTGGACAGGGAGCAAATCAGGGTAACAGTCAACAAAAATTTAGTCTGAACACTACCCAAGACAACTGAGCGTGCAAAACGTCTTCCCCGCTTAGGGCAGACTGAAATAGCATGAGAGGCATCACCACAGTAGAAACATAACCCATTGCGTTTTCGAAACTCATGACGCTGTGCCCCAGAAGCCACTCTATTACACTGCATGGGTTCAGAAGCTGGTTCACAAGGCAACACTATTCCACGCATACCTCTACGCTCACGCAAATGTCTGTCAATTTGAATCGCTAATGACATAGAATCATTGAGACCAGAGGGGACAGGGAATCCCACCATAACATCCTTTACATTCTCTGACAGACCCTTCCGAAAAAGGGCTGCAAAAGCATCGTCATTCCATTTGGTCAGGACTGCCCACCTTCGGAATCTCTGACAGTATAACTCAGCGTCCTCAAGCCCCTGATTTAATGCCAACAAGGCTTTTTCAGCTTGATCAGTGACATTAGGCTCATCGTACAATAACCCCAGAGCCTGAAAAAATGCATCAACATTACTCAAAACAGGATCCCCAGGTGTCAGGGAAAAAGCCCAATCCTGAGGATCGCCGCGCAGGAGAGAGATGACAATTTGAACCTGCTGTGCTGCGTTCCCTGAGGACTTAGATTTCAAGGCAAAAAACAACTTACAGTTATTTTTGAAATTCAGAAATTTAGCTCGATCCCCTAAAAACAAATCTGGCATGGGAATCCTAGGTTCCACAACAGGCAACCCTGCAAGATAGGTAGCAATACTCCGAACTTCAGTGGCAAGCTGATCCACACGGCCAGACAACTGTGCAAACTCCATTGAGAGAAAAAAAAATCCTCCTCAGCACCCAGAGATACAGAGGGAAAAAAAAAATAAAAAATCTCTGACAACTCTGACAATCTTCTTTCTTTAACACTATTTTTCCCTTTTGTGAGTACCATACAAATATCAGTTTTTGGGCCGGTGATACTGTTATGATTTGGTAGCTGAGGAGAGCAAGCAAAAAAGGCAATACACCAGAGAGGTTGGAATCTATGGGATTGCAGTACCCTGACTAACCACCACAACTAAAGGCAGCCGTGGAGTGTACCTACGTTGGTCCTAGATGCCTCGTCACAGCCTGAGAAGCTAACTACACCTAAAGACAGAAAGAGGAAAACTATCTGCCCCGGAGCAGATCCCCAAAGAACATAGAAAGCCCCCAAACATGTAATGTCAGTTAGACAAGAGGAAATACTGACACAGACAGAAAATAGTATGAGCAAACGTTGGGGCCCAAAGTTCTTAAATAGAAAAGGATAGGAAGGACACTTACTGCAATCCCAAAAAACCCTGAAAAGTACCAACTCTACTAATTACAAAAACACCTGAGATCACACGACCTCTACCACCTAAATTAGTTCTCTGGTGTAACAAAAACTAAACAGCAGCCACTGAAAAAACTGGAAAAGGCAAATGAACAAACAACAGTGGCTGAACTAAACTGAGAGGAGCACAAGCCCCCGGAGGGGACCCGGCAGACCCCCACAGAAGTGCAGGACAAAATGCAAAAAGCAAGCACAAAAAAATAAAAGAAGAAAATGTTTTATCTGTTAGCAGAAGATGCAGGCACGAAACAGCAAGCTACAAAGTGAACAGGAATCAAAGATGAGACCAGAACAATTGATCACCGGCAACCCTGATGGGAGGGAACCTCCCTTATATAAGACCAGTCAGTAACACTGATCGCCAATCTTCACACTCTTCATTGGATAGTTCAGTACTGTTTGTAACCACCAGAGGGAGCTTCTGCTCAGAATTCATTTCTAGCACATTCACAACAGGAGCTATGTAGTGCTGGTGCCCACACGGGTGAACATACTTGCTGGCGGCTCCCAATGTTAAAATTTCCTGCTCTGGTGCAGTGAAATACCGGCCACCCTTCCCACTTCCATTCTAGTGTACAATCAGGGCGATGAACTGTCTCCCGGCGCCATGGCACAGGAGATGAGTGACAAGCCTCCCGGCCTGCTTCACACACTTCACTGCACGCCCCTCCTCCCTTCTACCAATGCATACAGGCCGGGGACGGGGAGATGAACTGTTTCCCGGCGCCATGGCACCCCGGCCATACAGGGCAGAAGCACAGGGAGATGAGTGACAAGCCTCCCGGCCTGCGTCACACGCCTCCATGCCCGCCCCACCTCTCTCCGTTCTAACATGTAGACATGCCGGGGAGATGAATACCTTCTCCCGGGCGCCCCTTCTCCCTTGCACCAATGCATACATGCCGGGGGGGTGAACTGTCTCCTGGCCCCGTAGTCCACTGGCCCCGCTCCCATTCCCGCCCACCGACATCCATCCATTCAGTACAGCCAGTGAGCAGAGATTTCAGGCTGGCTGGGACAGAGGCTCACTGACCGCAGGTAACCTCAGTCACCAGCGGTCTCTCAGCCTGCGCACTCACCAGCTTATTCCCAGCTGTGTCAGTCACACAGCTCCCCGCGCCTCCCCCTCCATGTTACTCGGGCAGATGAAGTGTCTCCCGGCGCACAGCGCCCCACAGACCAGACAGCAGAGCACAGGAGGATGAATGGATAAACCACCCGGCTACATAACATGCTAATCCCGCCCCCCGCCTTACACGTCCCCGTTCTAGTGATTTGGGGCTGTTTTTAAGTATTTTTTTTTACATGGTCAGCCTCCGGGGGTGCCCTGATCCTAAGGTACACAGTTACAATTCCATCTGTGACGAAGATGGAGTGGAATGTATATGTGTGCAGCAGCATCAGCTAAGGAGTCTTAAGATTTTTCCAGCAAAAACGCATCAATAACGCATCCGATTTTTCAAAAATCACATGCGATTTTGGTGGGAAAATCTGAGGAATCCTTAGCTGATGCTACTGCACACATTAACATTCCACTGCGATGCAAAAATACCCCGAAAACTGGGGTCAGAGTGACTTTTTCTTCACAGATCGAATTTTAAGTGTGTGTGAGTGCACGCGTTTTTAAAAAGGCATATGCGTTTTTTATGTAAAACACACCGGACACGCCCCCTGGATCTCCCAGTGTCGTGGGGGAGGGAAGGGGGGTGTGGGTCACGGATTTACAGAAAACTCATTGTCAGTGGTGAACGGTGCAATAATCGTACATGCGGCTAAGCTCACGTTCGTTCGCCACAGCGCCCCCATCCTGCCCTCAAGCTCTTCCAGCCTCTGACAACCTGCCCCCACGCTCCAACAACCTGCCCCAGGCTCCGACAGCCTCTGACAACCTCACGTTCGTTTACCACAGCGCCATTTTTTCGCTCAGTAGGCAATTTGCGGCATCAAACACGTGGCGGTGTGCCACGGAGGTGCACTTGCTTGCGTCCCCCACGGGAAAAAAAAAAGATATTTCAAAAGTCGTAGTGGGGCACCGAGGGTCTTAAAATTTGGGGAGACTGCGTGCTACCTCATCCTAAAATCTTTTCATGGGAAAAAAAAAAGCTACTTAAAAATGTCAGTCATGCAAACCTTTATTCCCATAAGACATTAGAGCTCCATTAACAAGGCAATGCTGCCACCCTGTGGTCCATCAGTAATTAATAAATAGAATGAGGACACCTGGTGTTCATCGCTGTACTGCAGAAATAATGTATAAATTTTGTGCCGGGTAAACTGCGGAAAAGGGGCAGGCCGAGTGAGATCCGGGTAAGGAACGGATTTTTTCACTTTCTCTGATTCGCGCCAAATTTGTCACGCCGGTCCGTCGGGAGTTCAGAAGTGCGTCGGCGGCACTAAAAGCTCGTTTGCTGAGCAAGCCCGTGCTGCAAAGGGGAAAATCCAAGCGTGCGCACTAGGCACTCGCGGCCACTGATGGAGCTTCAAGACCCTCCCGGTAACCCCTCCGGATATTTTGATCCCGCCCCCGCGGTACGCGCCCCGGACCCCAGGTAAAGCTGTGATGCTTGTAAAAGGGGGTGCTACTAGTTACTAACCATGTGGGGTGCATTTTTGGATTCAATTACTCACCAATAGAGTATTACGTACCTTGTGGTAGATTTCGGTGTTATATAACACTCCAAAAAGAGTTGAAAAATTTCAGTATTCAATTACTCATCCATATACTATTAGCTTATTTAGGGTGATAATATGGACAGATATTTTTATGCAGATGACATGTTAATAACATTCTTATTTATAAGGGCACTCTGTCGGGATGTGCTGCAAAAGACTGAAGAAGAGGAAGGTCAGCAAAGAACAGCTGTGGATGTGAAAAGTCATCATGGATGTGAAAAGTCATCATGGCATCTAGACAAGATGGAGATGAAAGGAAAGAAGACTGTAACATGTAATCTATAAGGTACCTGGATTTAAATGTTTGTGATACTAATTCTCATCAGTAATGTGGTTCCTGAATGGTCAGCATTCAGATGATGGCTATTAATAAAAACTGCCAGTATCTTCTTACCAGGACATATCAGGACATACTGTGAGTTGTAGTTCATGTGATACAATTGTTTATGGGGCTGACTAGATATTACAATTTATTGTTGTACTTAGCTTAGTTCTTGTATTCAAGTATTTTTGGTTCTGGTCTCTACATAAATGTCATCAGAACCAGAATACAACACCTGAACCACCATCAGTTTTGTACAAGCTGTATTTGTAACATGACGCATGCAAAACCCACCAGACATATCCCTTTATTCATAATGGAGGTCTGTTTATTTTGCATTAGGGTATTTGCCAAATGCTGGATACTTTAATTGAAACCAAATGGCCCCGATTATTATTGCGCTTTATTAGTTTCCATAACTATCTTTGGGTTCTACATTTAAAATATGATACATCAGGGATGAATATCGTTATTTTTTCCCCTGTACTGTACAAATGGGCAGAAAAAAATGATTATTTCTGTAACTAATTTTAAAATTGCACTCCCTGTTATGTACAGTACTTCCCTAAAGTACACCTTTTTTTTTACTTTTGATAACTTTTTTTGTGAAAAGTAATCATCAGAGTTTGCTACCGAACACATCAGAGGGTAAGGGGGCATGTGCATTAGGGGTCTTGTTACCTTAGTCTCTGAACCATTCCTTTGCTTTGAGGTGGGTGGCACCATTGGCTTAATTTGCCTAGAGCACAAAAATACTTTACAGCAAAATATGGATTTTGGTAAGACCTTACCTGTAAAATCCTTTTCAGCGAAGGAAGGAAGGGAGACACATTCATTACCAGTGGGTAGGCGGAGCCCACACAGGATAGAACACCTCAGATTAAAAAAGAGTGTTGACCGGCCCTCCAGCTTGGGCTCCTCCTACTCCAGCTCTCCAGTCCGTACACAAGCTAAGGAAGAGCAAAAATCACCAGCGGAGCAACATAACCCCTTCTGAAGAACTTCAGAGACAAAACAAGAAGATAGGTTATGCATAGAACAGAAAGAAAACACACAGTTCCAGGTACTACTCACTGAACCTGACCACTGCGATAAGCTGGCAATGCTGGAAAAGAGCCTTAGCGCGCCGACCTCAGCCCAGATAATCGCTATCAGAGAAGGGTCACGCCGCATCTGAAAACACAACAACACACTTCTGCCATGGGAGGGATCTGTGTCTCCCTTCCTTCCTTCGCTGAAAAGGATTTTACAGGTAAGGTCTTACCAAAATCCGTATTTCAGCAGCAGATGGAAGGAAGGGAGACACATTCATTACCAGTGGGACGTCCCAAAGCAGTCCAGGAATTAAGGGTGGGCAAAAAACCAACAGGCAGATTCCCAACAACTTAAATAAATGCGCAACCAGCGCTAAAAACAAGTTCACAAGAACTTTAAACTACAGCCGCCGGCAGGACCCTACGTCCTAAGGCCGCATCAGCGGAAGCAATGACGTCCACCTTATAAAATTTCGTAAATGTGTGGACGGAACGCCAGGTCGCCGCCCGGCAGAGCTGAGCTGCCGAGGCCCCTTGATGAAAGGCCCATGATGAACCCACAGCCCTCGTGGAGTGAGCTCGAATCTTAATCGGGCAAGGTTCGCCCTTAAGTCGGTAAGCCTCTAAAATGGCCGACCGAATCCAACGAGCTATAGAATCCTTGGAAGCTCGTTGCCCACGTCGACGACCTGCTGGAATCACAAACAGAGAATCCGACTTCCGAAAACTTTGAGTAATAGACAAATAGAACTTCAAAGCCCGCACTAAATCCAATGTGTGCAAGGCCCGTTCCTTCGCATTCCTCGGCTCCGGACAAAGCGAGGGCAACACAATATCCTGGTTAACATGAAATTGTGACACCACCTTAGGTAGAAAGTCGCCCCGTGTGCGAAGCACTACGCGATCTGGGTGAAACTCCAGAAAAGGAGGCGAGCAAGAAAGAGCCGCCAACTCAGAAACCCTTCTCAAAGAAGTGACCGCCACTAGGAAGGCAACCTTCCAAGAGAGCAAAGAAAGGCTAACAGAGTCCATAGGCTCAAAAGGCCCATGTTGAAGAGCCTCCAAGACAAGATTGAGCCGCCAAGGAGACACAAACGCCTTCCGCGGCGGAAATTGACGGGTTACCCCGCGAAAAAAGGAACGTACGTCCCTACTCGAGGCGATAGCCTTCCGAAACAGCAAGGACAGAGCAGAAACCTGCCCCTTCAGAGTGCTTACTGCCAAACCCTTGTCCAGCCCGTACTGCAAAAAGGCCAACAAATTGGGAATGGAAAAAATCCTCGGGTTCCTAGAAGAACCCAAACACCACGAAAAGAAGGCTTCCCAAGTCTTGTGATAAATCCTAGTAGTAGCCGGACCTCTGGCAGCTCGCAGAGTGGCAATGACTTCAGCTGAAAAACCTTGACGGATCAAGATTTCGGTCTCAAGAGCCACGCCGTCAAACGCAGAGACTTCAGGTCCGGGTGACGAACGGGCCCTTGGGTTAACAGGTCCGGGCGAAGAGGAAGTGGAAATGGAGGCGCTGCCAGAAGCGACACCAGTGTCGAGAACCACGTCCTCCTTGGCCAATCTGGGGCTATCAACATAGCCGGGACTCTCTCCAGTCTGATCCGACGCAACACCAGAGGATGTAAGGATATCGGCGGGAACACATAGATTAGCTCGAATTGGTCCCAAGGAGCCACCAGAGCATCCACCGCCACAGCTTTCGGGTCCTTGTACCTGGACATGAACATCGGTAACTTGGCATTGAACCTGGATGCCATCAAATCCACTTGGGGAGTTCCCCAACGGGAGCACAGCAGTGCAAAAATTTCCGGATGAAGACTCCATTCTCCGGGATCCATCTTTTCGCGACTGAGGAAGTCCGCTGTGATATTCTGAACTCCTGGAATGTGAATCGCAGAGATGGCTGGCACCCTGGCCTCGGCCCATACCAGGATTCGAGACACTTCCATCATGAGCCTGAAGCTCCTCGTCCCATCTTGATGGTTGATATACGCGACCGCCGTCGCGTTGTCTGTCTGCACTCGGACTGGTAAACCGCTTAAAGGGACCATCCAGTGTTGGAGGCAAAGGAAAATTGCCCTCAATTCCAGGATGTTGATCGGCAGGACAGACTCTTCCAACGACCATACTCCCTGAATCCAGAGATCGTTCCAGACACCCCCCCCAGCCCGTCAGGCTGGCATCGGTGGTTATGATTGACCACCTCGGAGGAAGGAAGGACTTCCCCAGGGATAACGCTTCCGGATGTAACCACCATTCTAGAGACTCTCTCACCCTGTGGGAGATGATGACACTGCAATCCAGTGAAAACTGCGATCGATCCCAACGGTTCAAGATGAGCATTTGGAGAGCCCTGGAATGAAATTGGGCAAACGGAATTGCTTCCATTGACGCCACCATCAAACCCAGAAGGCGCATACACCTTCGAAGGGACATTGCTGTCGCAGACTTCATAACCTGTACATGACGAAGAAGATTCGCTTGCTTGTCTGGAGGCAGAGACACCACTGCTCGTACCGTGTCGAAATGCATCCCCAAAAACAGGATTGACTGCGACGGTTCCAGAGACGACTTCTCCCAATTGACCAGCCACCCGAAGTCCTCCAGGAGCTGAAGGGATAGATTGCGAGCCGTCACCGCCTCCTCCTTTGAGGACGCCACAATCAAAAGGTCGTCCAGATAGGGAAGAATCGTAACCCCCTGTCTTCGCAGAATCGCCATGAGAGGAGCCAGAATTTTTGTAAAAACTCTGGGTGCTGAGGCCAACCCGAATGGCAGGGCCACAAACTGGTAATGGTCCTGACCTATGGCAAAACGAAGGAAGCGTTGGTGGGCCCTTCCGATGGGAACATGCAAATAAGGGTCGCGAATGTCGATTGACACCAAAAAATCGTTCTGCGACAAGGCCGCCACAACGGAGCGAAGTGACTCCATGCGGACTTTCCGGGTGCGGACATGCCGATTCAATCTTTTGAGATCCAGAATGGGGCGAAATTTGTCCTCCTTTTTGGGGACCACAAAGAGGTTGGAATAAAACCCTCTTCCCCGGTCCTCCGGCGGAACTGGTACCACCACACCCTTCTGCAGAAGGGAATCGACCTCCCGCAGTAGAGCGGCAAATAGCTCGGGCTCTGACGGAATGCGGGATTGGCAAAAACTGCCGGGGGTCGAGAAAGAAACTCTATGAAGTAGCCTGCCGACACAACCCGCGTCACCCAGGCGTCTGACACGTGGGAAGCCCAAGTCGGTTTGAATTGGAGCAGGCAACCTCCCACTCGAGAGCCCTCGAGTGAGACCCTGGCGTCAGTCTGCCTTAGCGGGCTTTTTGTCAGCTTCCCGCTTGTCTTGGCGGAAGCTCTGTTTCCAGGGAGTGCGGGATTTCTGAGCGTTTTTTTCCTGAAAAAGAGGGACGACCCGATCCCCAAGAGGGCTGACCAAACCGTCCCCTGGACCGAAAGGACCGCCGACTACTACCGGCACTATGCCTGCCAGACGCAGAAGTCACAGCTCTTCGCTGCGGTAAAGCCGTTTCTTTTGCCTTTGCCTTGGCAATCAGCTCCGTGAGGTCAGATCCAAATAGCTGACCACCCTTGTAAGCTAAAGATAGCAAACCTTGCTTGGAAACCGCGTCTCCGGTCCACTGTCTAAGCCACAGTGCTCTCCTGACTGTGATCGCCGAGGATTGTGCCCTGGACAGCAGTGAGGCAGTATCCAAACCTGCATCACTGCCATATCGGGCTGCATCCTCCAATGACTTGAAAAGCCCCTCTACCTCGGATAGTGGGGATCCATCTTGCCACGCCGTCCGTAGACGGTCTAACCAGCTCAGGGAAGCTTTACAAGCACACATGGATCCTAGCACTGCTCTGAATCCATGACCCGCGGCCTCGTAGATGGATTTCGCTGCCATCTCCGTTTTCCTGTCCAGCGGATCCTGCAGACTCGCCTTCCCTTTAACAGGAAGTAATGAGGATTTGCTAAGCTGGGATAAAGGGACATCCACTTCAGGAGAAGGAATCCAATTATCAATCAACTCCGTCGTACACGGATACAGCGTCTCAAAAAACCGTGTCCCCTGAAAACTTTTATCTGGACACAGGCGTTCCTTCTCCACTGCCCCATTAAGCTCATCCAGAGATGGTAAGGCTGATCGCGACCTATGCGACTCCTGAAACATCCGGGCCGACTTACCAGGACGTCTAGTTACCTCCTCCGGTAACTGTAACGCCTCCCTCATGGCTCCAATAAAAGCCTCTGTACGGCTCAAAAGAGAGGCACAGTGTCCCTGCCGATCCTCCTTATCCGAATCGGACATCTCCCCATCCGAGCTTGAAGGGGAACCCTCCATGCCCGAGATCTCCGAGTCGCTATGCGGGGAAGATGGCACCGGCCTGTGTCGCTTCCTACCATGAGAGGATCTAGCTGACACCCAATAACCTAGAAAGTCAGAAAGGCCATTAATAGAACGAGCGAGGGCCTCCATTTTGACATCACTGACACCTCCGACCGCTGCGCTTGACGCCGTCGAGGTCTGCGTGTCAGATACGCGAGACTGATCCTGTAGCGGATCTGGGAGACGGTCCGCACCTCCTGGACCCTGATCTGACATGCCCTCACACAGTATATGGCAGGTCAAAACCTGTCAGCAACTAGAACAGTGTGGTTTTCAAAGGCAAAACGAACGCTGAAGGGTTAAAGCTCTTAAAGAGAGCTACCCCAGCTGTCTCCCAATAAAGGGTTAACCGCCAAAGAAGGGGTTAATGTCGCAGACTCCGCACAACCCTTGTTTAATGAAAAGGGTGTGCGAGCCCCAGGTGCCTCTTATGAGGTAACAGCTGCAGGACAGTGCCTCAAAGGTATGCCACACTAAACAAGAACGCCAACGAGATCGCTAACATATTGCGCTGAATTGTACATCGCAATGACCGCCAAAGTCGCTAAGGAGATCGCTAACCACTTATGCGTCGTCAATGAGATTGCCCACTGTGGCAGCTACTAGCGACATTAAAACGATCGCAAAAATATGCGTCGCTATCGTGATCGTAGCGGGAGCGTTCCGTGTGACAGTACCTTGCCCTGCGCTGTGGGGGTGAGGGGGTCAAGCTTCTGCCCTGACAGGTAGAAGCGACTCACCCAGCTGGCCGCGGTGTAGTGTCCTTGTTCCTTTCGGTCGGTCGGGGAGAGCGGAGAGTGAGGAGCCCGAGGAGGCCGTCAGTAATGGCCGCCGCGCTAGAGGAGAGAAGCCGGAAGAGAAAAGGCAGGGTAAAGCGCGCGCTCAGAGCGCTTCCTGCCCGTGAAAAAATGGGAAAGCGCGAAGCCACGCCCCCCGCCGGTTTAAAAAAAAGCGCGCGACTCACTCTGCTCTCGCTCCCATGTCCTGCAGGCATCCACCTGCGGACAAAAGTACACAATCACCACACTGAATACATGTAGCAGCGGCTGCCGCAGCGGCCGCTGAAGCACTCAAACACATTAAAATGTGGAGTACTCACCCAGCTGAGCGCCACAGGGACCCCCAGAGATTTGTGGCGCTGTGCCCGTAGCTTCCCCCCAGGGCGGGGAACGCAGTGACCCCAGAAGCGCGGTTTGCGTCCCCGCCAGGGAAGCAATCCTCATCCCCCAGGGTCGGCAGGGTTCTGCAGGGACCACCTTACAGGGTAATACAGATCCGCCAAGGGAGAGGTGGGGGTCCAGCAGCGCTGAGACCCCTGAGACCTCTAGACCACTGGCGGTCCAAGTCTCTGTCCGACTAAAATAAAAAAATTTTCTGAGGAGCTGCTCCAGCAGCGACTATCCTCTATGACCTCAAATTTTAGACTGGAGAGCTGGAGTAGGAGGAGCCCAAGCTGGAGGGGCCGGTCAACACTCTTTTTTAATCTGAGGTGTTCTATCCTGTGTGGGCTCCGCCTACCCACTGGTAATGAATGTGTCTCCCTTCCTTCCATCTGCTGCTGAAAAGTACGATCTCATCAGACACGATTCAAGTAAAACAGCCAAGGGAAGGAATGTGAATTTAAAATTTAACCTTTATTAGTGTTTTTTATTTGATATAATTCTGATGACTTATGCTAAAAATATTCAAGCAGCTGACAGCACTCGGGAGTTAGCACGGATGCACGTTCAGGCGTTCAAGGATCCAAATGAACAACAGTCCAACGAAAAAATAGGAACAGCATCCAATCCAGGTGAAGTATAACAAGTCTTTATTCAGCCACCATAAAATACAACGTTTCGGCCATTTTCAGGCCTTTATCAAGTATAAGGCCTTGCTCCAAGAGTCTCCGCCTCACAGTGCGCGCAGATGCACTCACACCTGCCTGCTGCCATTCCTGAGCAAGCTCTGCACTGCTGGTAGACCGATCCCGCAGCTAAAACACTTTTAAGAGACGGTCCTGGCGCTTTCTGGTCTTTCTTGGGCACCCTGGAGCCTTTTTGGCAACAATGGAACCTCTCTCCTTGAAGTTCTTGATGATGCGATAGATTGTTGACTGAGGTGCAATCTTTCTAGCTGCGATACTCTTCCCTGTTAGGCCATTTTTGTGCATTGCAATGATGACTGCACGTGTTTCTTTAGAGATAACCATGGTTAACAGAAGAGAAACAATGATGCCAAGCACCAGCCTCCTTTTAAAGTGTCCAGTGGTGTCATTCTTACTTAATCATGACAGATTGATCTCCAGCCATGTCCTCATCAACACCCACACCTGTGTTAATGGAGCAATCACTGAAAAGAGGTTAGCTGGTCCTTTTAAGGCAGGGCTGCAATGATGTTGAAATGTGTTTTGGGGGATAAAGTTAATTTTCTAGCCAAATATTGACTTTGCAAGTAATTGCTGTTAAGCTGATCACTCTTTATAGCATTCTGGAGTATATGCAAATTGCCATTAGAAAAAGTGAAGCAGTAGACTGTGTAAAAATTAATATTTGTGTCATTCTCAAAACTTTTGGCCATGACTGTAGGTTTTAGAGGAGGAAATTAGGAAAAAAAAATACTGAAGCAAAATATGTGGTCAATTCTGTACTTAATATCACCTATCCTGGTAAATATGGCCCCTTAATCCCCATCCTGATACACATGGTCCCTCATCCCTATCCTGGTATGCATAGTCCCCTTATTCCTATCCTGATATGCATGGCCCTCATCCTGGTATGCATGCCTCCTCATCCCTAGCCTGGTATGCATGGGCCCCTCATACCTATCCTGGTAGGAATGGTCCCACTCATCCTTAGCCTGGCAGGAGTGAGCGCCCTCATCCCTAAGCTGATATGCAGGGTCCCTATCTTGTTCAAGTATGCTTGGCCCCATCCCTATCCTGTTATGCAGGGTCCCCATCTCGTTCAAGTATGCATGGCCCCATCCCTATCCTGGTATGCAGGGCCCCATCCTTAACCTGGTATGATTGTCCGCCATCCCAGTCCTGGTATTATTGGCCCCATCCCAGGCCTGGTATGCACGGCCCCATCCTGTTCCTGGTATGATTGGCCCCCATCCCTGTCCTGGTATGATTGGCCCCATCCCAGTCCTGGTATGCATGGTCCCATCCTTATTCTGGTATGATTGGCCCCAATCCCGTTCCTGGTATGATTGGTCCCATCCTTATTTTGGTATGAGTGGCCCCATCCCAGTCCTGGTATGATTGTACCATCATTATTCTGGTATGATTGGCCCCATCCTTGTTCTGGTATGATTGGCCCCCATCCCTGTCCTGGTATGATTGGCCCCATCCCAGTCCTGGTATGCATGGTCCCATCCTTATTCTGGTATGATTGGCCCCAATCCCGTTCCTGGTATGATTGGCCCCATCCCGTTCATGGAATGATTGTTCCCATCCTTATTCTGATATGATTGGCCCCATCCCGTTCCTGGTATGATTGGTCCCATCCATATTCTGGTATGATTGGCCCCATCCCATTCCTGGTATTATTGGTCCAATCCATATTCTGGTATGATTGGCCCCATCCTGTTCCTTGAATGATTGGTCAGATCCTTATTCTGGTATGATTGTCCTTATGCCATTCCTGGTATGATTGGTCCCATCCTTATTCTGGTATGATTGACCCCATCCTATTCCTGGTATGATTGGCCCCCATCCCTGTCCTGGTATGATTGGCCCCATCCCAGTCCTGGTATGCATGGTCCCATCCTTATTCTGGTATGATTGGCCCCAATCCCGTTCCTGGTATGATTGGTCCCATCCTTATTTTGGTATGAGTGGCCCCATCCCAGTCCTGGTATGATTGTACCATCATTATTCTGGTATGATTGGCCCCATCCTTGTTCTGGTATGATTGGCCCCCATCCCTGTCCTGGTATGATTGGCCCCATCCCAGTCCTGGCATGCATGGTCCCATCCTTATTCTGGTATGATAATGTCACGCGGTCTTATGATATGTGTACGATGTCAGTAAACTATTCTTAAAAGAACAACACTCTATACAACATATAGATTAGCAACATCAGCATGTAAATATAGAATAGATTTACCTGACACGATATCCGTTGAACTCAGGGTTAATCTTGAGGACTTGATACACTGTCACAGGAAAGAGGAGGACCGGGGGTCTAACCTGACCCTAAACTGGGGTCCTAACTAATCCCTCACCTTGGAGGTACTGATAATGGTTCAGAGGTCCAAGTCTCCAGCCTAACCCTGTCTCCTATCAGTCCCTGAACCCTGTAATCAGTCCTAAGAAGGATACTGATTACCACCAAAGGGATATGGGCTGATCTCTGCTAAATACACAGATTAGACATATAAGACAGACTGGAGAAAACACAGACTTGCATACACACTCAAACACAGAAGGAACATAAATGATCTGGGATATTAAACTCTAAGCAAGGTGAGCTTAAAACAACTAAGGAGCTCTTTAACTTAAGTCTATACAGATACAATCCTATCTGTGGTCTGCATGAAGAATTTCACTGGCAACTCCCAACACAGACAACCAGAGATTTAAAGGAAACCAATCAACAAATAATTAATTGCAGCCGGGAGAAACTGCACCCAGTCCCAGAACTGAGCACAGACAGAATTAACTCCCTAACTGCCAAACACAAAGAAACAGCAACTCAGCTGTGAGAAGTCAGAATGTGCAACCGCGACGATCTTCGTGGCGATGCCACACATGACAGTACCCCCCTTCTACGAGGGGCCTCCGGACCCTCAGGGCCAGGTTTGCCCGGGTGAGTTCTGTGGAAGGTCCGCACCAAACGATCTGCGTTAATGTCAGACGCAGGAACCCACGTCCTCTCCTCTGGACCATACCCCTTCCAATGCACCAAGTACTGAAGGGACCGGCGATTCAGACGTGAGTCAATGATCTTTGACACTTGAAACTCCAAGTTACCATTGACCACCACTGGAGGAGGAGGTAGAGGTGATGGTATGACTGGTGCCACGTACCTCTTAAGTAATGACTTGTGGAACACATTATGAATTTTAAACGTAGGAGGGAGGTCCAGACGAAATGCCACAGGATTAATTATGGAACTGATCCTGTACGGCCCGATGAATCTGGGGCCCAGCTTCCAGGAGGGAACTTTAAGTTTTATATTCCTGGTAGACAACCATACCAGATCGTTCACATTAAGATCTGGACCAGAAACTCTCCTCCTATCAGCCATACGTTTATAACGGTTCCCCATAGCACTCAGATTATTCAATACACCTCTCCACACTGAAGCAAGTGACGACGAGAAACGCTCCTCCTCAGGAACCCCAGAAGGGCCCCCCCCATTGAATGTACAAAACTGGGGGTGAAAACCATATGCCCCAAAAAACGGGGACTTACCAGTGGACTCGCTCCGCCTGTTGTTAAGAGCAAACTCTGCCAGAGGCAAGAAAGAAGACCAGTCCTCCTGGTTCTCTGAGACAAAACACCGAAGATAAGTCTCTAGGCTTTGATTCAGACGCTCTGTCTGACCATTGGTCTGCGGATGAAAAGCCGAGGAAAATGACAATTGCATCCCCCGACGTAAACAAAATGCCCTCCAAAACTTGGACACAAACTGAGACCCCCTATCTGACACCACATCAGAAGGCAACCCATGAAGTCTCACAATCTCCCCAATGAACACCTGCGCCAGAGTTTTAGCATTAGGGAGGGCAGGAAGAGCAATGAAATGTGCCATCTTACTGAACCTGTCAACAACCACCAGTATGACAGTCTTCCCTGACGACTGAGGAAGGTCCGTGATGAAGTCCATAGACAAATGAGTCCATGGACGCTCCGGAAGTTTCAAGGGTAAGAGGGTCCCAGACGGACGGGTATGAGGGGTCTTAGAGCGAGCACAAACCCCACAGGACGCGACAAAAGTTAAAACATCTTTATTAACGTTAGGCCACCAAAACCGGCGAGAAAGGAGATCTAAAGTAGCCTTACTCCCTGGATGTCCTGCTAAAGCAGAATTATGATGTGCCTCAATAACCTTTTGTCTCAACTGATTTGGGACAAACAGTCTCCCTGGAGGTCCTGCAGGGGCGTCCCCCTGAGCCTCTAACACCTCCTCCTCAAGCTCAGAACATACAGCCGACACTACCACCCCCTCCTGAAGGATAGGAATCGGGTCATCCATTCTCCCGGCCCCTGGGAAACTGCGAGACAAGGCATCCGCCTTAACATTCTTAGATCCAGGGCGATAAGTGACAACAAAAATTAAACCTGGTAAAAAACAACGACCATCGAGCTTGTCTGGAATTCAGACGCTTAGCAGATTCCAAATACAGCAGGTTCTTGTGATCAGTAATGACGGTGACCGGGTGGACTGCCCCCTCCAAAAAGTGACGCCATTCTTCAAAAGCCAACTTAATGGCCAAAAGTTCCCTATTGCCGATATCATAATTCCTTTCAGCGGACGACAATTTTTTAGAAAAGAAAGCGCACGGATGCCATTTACCAGGGGACGGACCCTGGGACAATATTGCACCCACCCCTACGTCAGACGCGTCCACCTCCACAACGAACGGCTGTGATGCATCTGGTTGGATGAGAACGGGTGCCGAAGCAAAACATTTTTTCAAAGAGGAAAAAGCTTGGCAAGCTTTGTCCGACCATTTAGAAAAATCCGTCCCTTTTCTTGTCATGTCAGTGAGAGGTTTGACAACAGATGAGAAATTACAAATAAATTTCCGGTAGTAGTTAGCAAACCCCAGAAAACGCTGCAGAGCCTTAAGATCCTCTGGCTGATCCCATTCAAGCACTGCTCTCACCTTTTCAGGGTCCATACGGAAACCGGAGGCTGACACCAAGAACCCCAAAAACTGAAGTTCCTGTACGGCGAATACACACTTTTCCAGTTTGGCGTATAGTTTATTGTCTCGCAAGATCTGCAACACCTGTCTCACATGCTCCTGGTGAGACACAAGATCTGGTGAGTAAATTAAAATGTCATCCAAATATACGACCACAAACAGCCCCACCAGATGACGAAAAATGTCATTAACAAAATGTTGGAATACTGCTGGTGCAGTAGTCAGACCAAAAGGCATGACAAGGTTCTCATAATGTCCCTCCGGCGTGTTAAACGCCGTTTTCCACTCATCCCCCTCTTTTATCCTAATCAGATTATACGCCCCCCTGAGATCCAATTTAGAGAACCATTTGGCGCCAACAATTTGATTGAAGAGATCAGGAATCAGAGGGAGTGGATACGGATCTCAAACAGTAATCCGATTAAGTTCGCGGAAATCCAAGCAAGGGCGTAGGCCTCCATCTTTTTTCTTCACAAAGAAGAACCCCGCGGCCACTGGGGAAGATGAAGGTCTAATATGCCCTTTGGCCAGACTTTCCAAAATATAATCTTTCATAGCCTGCCTCTCAGGACCAGAAAGGTTATATAACCTAGCTTTAGGTAACTTAGCATCAGGAAGTAAATTAATAGAGCAGTCATACACGCGATGAGGAGGCAACTCCTGACACCCCTCCTCAGAGAACACATCCCCAAAGTCCTCCAAAAAAGGAGGCAAAGTACTAGGCACGACCGCACTGATGACTGTGTTCATGCAGTTACTTTTGCAAAACTCCCCCCATTGGCTTATATCTCTGGACTGCCAATTAATCACAGGGTTATGTTTAACCAACCAAGGAAGTCCCAACACAATAGGAGTAGGTAGACCCTCCAACACATAACAAGATAATAGTTCCCTATGTATTGCCCCTACCCGAAGGTCAATGTTATGAACCTCATGAACAAAGCTACCTTGGCCGAGAGGCCTGGCGTCAATGGAGAATATAGGGATCGGTTTGACCAATACACTCAGATGCATACCTTGAGCCTGAGCAAACTGAGCGTCAACCAGATTAGCCCCGGACCCACTATCAAGAAGAACAGAAAATCTCTCCACTCTCGTACCAACCACCACCTCCACTGGTACAAGGAACTGAGAAGAACTAGCGGACGAAATACATACTCCCAGGTTGTCGTCCACCACACAACCTGGGATTAACAGTTTTCCGGCGACTTTTTGCTCAACAAGGCACGGGATGGACATCCCCCAACAAAATGTCCCTCTTTCCCGCAGAAGAAACACCTTCTAGTCCTGCGGCGTACCGCCAATCCCCTCCTACGAAATGATGTCCCTCCCAACTGCATAGGCTCCTCCGAACAGACAAGGGGAACCTCAACATAAGGGACTTTAGTAGTAAGTGGAGTAACAACAGGGGCGGAGTTACCTCGCACCTCTCCCGGAGCCGTCTATCAGTACGGATAGCTAGGGCCATAGCAGCCTCCAGTGATGGAGGAGAATCATACTGAGCCAAAACGTCCTTTAATTTGTCAGAAAGCCCATGACAAAACTGGCTCCTAAGAGCTGGGTCATTCCACTGAGTATCTGTGGCCATCTACGGAACTCAGAAGCAAATTCCTCCGCCGGACGATCTCCCTGCTGTATCTTACGTAATTTTGTCTCAGCAAGAGAGACCCGATCTGGGTCATCATATACCAAACCCAGGGCAGTAAAAAATCGATCTACTGACTGCAGAGCCGGGGATCCCGGAGGAAGGGAGAAGGCCCAGGATTGAGGGTCCCCTTGTAGGAGCGAGATAACAATTCCCACTCTCTGCTCTTCACTCCCTGATGATCGAGGCCGAAGCCGAAAATACAATTTACATGCTTCCCTGAAGGTAAAAAATTTGTCTCGCCCACCAGTGAACCTGTCCGGGAGAGCTACTTTAGGTTCAAATCTGGTTTGCTCCGAGGGAGACAAAACTTTGGACTTAATGTCCGTCAGCTCCATGGATAATCCCTGCAACTGCAGAGCCAGCTGGGCTACTGGATCCATGGCAACTGGAAATAATTTTATGGGCCAGTGAAAATGTCACGCGGTCTTATGATATGTGTACGATGTCAGTAAACTATTCTTAAAAGAACAACACTCTATACAACATATAGATTAGCAACATCAGCATGTAAATATAGAATAGATTTACCTGACACGATATCCGTTGAACTCAGGGTTAATCTTGAGGACTTGATACACTGTCACAGGAAAGAGGAGGACCGGGGGTCTAACCTGACCCTAAACTGGGGTCCTAACTAATCCCTCACCTTGGAGGTACTGATAATGGTTCAGAGGTCCAAGTCTCCAGCCTAACCCTGTCTCCTATCAGTCCCTGAACCCTGTAATCAGTCCTAAGAAGGATACTGATTACCACCAAAGGGATATGGGCTGATCTCTGCTAAATACACAGATTAGACATATAAGACAGACTGGAGAAAACACAGACTTGCATACACACTCAAACACAGAAGGAACATAAATGATCTGGGATATTAAACTCTAAGCAAGGTGAGCTTAAAACAACTAAGGAGCTCTTTAACTTAAGTCTATACAGATACAATCCTATCTGTGGTCTGCATGAAGAATTTCACTGGCAACTCCCAACACAGACAACCAGAGATTTAAAGGAAACCAATCAACAAATAATTAATTGCAGCCGGGAGAAACTGCACCCAGTCCCAGAACTGAGCACAGACAGAATTAACTCCCTAACTGCCAAACACAAAGAAACAGCAACTCAGCTGTGAGAAGTCAGAATGTGCAACCGCGACGATCTTCGTGGCGATGCACACATGACAGATTGGCCCCAATCCCGTTCCTGGTATGATTGGCCCCATCCCGTTCATGGAATGATTGTTCCCATCCTTATTCTGATATGATTGGCCCCATCCCGTTCCTGGTATGATTGGTCCCATCCATATTCTGGTATGATTGGCCCCATCCCATTCCTGGTATTATTGGTCCAATCCATATTCTGGTATGATTGGCCCCATCCTGTTCCTTGAATGATTGGTCAGATCCTTATTCTGGTATGATTGTCCTTATGCCATTCCTGGTATGATTGGTCCCATCCTTATTCTGGTATGATTGACCCCATCCTGTTCCTGGTATGATTGGTCCATCCTTATTCTGGTATGATTGTCCCCATCCTTATTCTGGTATGATTGGCCCCATCCCATTCCTGTCATGCATGGCCCCATCAGAAATGATGAAAAAAAAAAACAAACCATTACTTACCTTCCTCAGCTCCATCGCAGTGTCTTGCTCCGGTGCCAGCAGCTGCTTAATGCTTGTAAGCAGCGCACGGCAGGGACATCATGCGCTGCTCACAAGCAGAGCACAGCTGCCAGAATACTCACAGGGACTGTTCATCGGAGATTGTTCATTCCTCTTCAGTAACGCGCAGTGTCAGCCGCCGGCTTCCGGCTGCTGCGGCGGTCACGTTTGCCGATACTTAAAAGAAATGAATATTCAGGAATGTATACAAATCCACATAAAAATCCATATAAAAAAAACGCATCAAATCCGTGCGGATTTTTACCTGCGTTTTCTGGCAAGAGATGCAGATTCTGTGCAGAAAATTCCACAGGCAAATCCGCAACGTGTGCACATACCCTAAGACGCACCGGACCATAAGATGCACCCCAAATTTCCAGAAAGAAAATGGGGGTCCGTCTTACAGTCCTGAATTCATCTTACCCGGGGGGATCGGCAGCGCTGGTGGCAGCAGGAGTGGGGCGATTCTTCCGGTGGTACGCGATCTTGCTCCCATCCCAGCCTGGTGCGACAGTTTCAGCGGTGGGGGGCTCTGGCGACATGGTGCGTCAGTTTCGGGGGTGCACGGTGCTGCGAGGGGCTCCGGTGACATTATGTGAAAGCCCGAAGCCCCCGCAGTTCTATTGCCTTGCCTTGATGCTGTGGCCTCCGGGAAAATGGCCGCTGGAGGCGGCACATGTGCAGATTGAGATCTCGGGAGACAAGATCTCAGAGTCATGTGACTAAATAACTGTGTGCACAATCTAGAGGAAGGTGCCAGAGTAGGTTCCCACACCGTAACTAATAGAAAATAAACTCGGCACTCAACTTAAGTGTAATAAGTATAGAGGTTTTTAATTCACAGTAGTAATACGAAACGTTTCGGTCCTATACCATGGACCTTCATCAGTCACAGATACTACTGGGTAGGGGTTAATCCACAGTGGAAAAAAGGGGCTGGACAAAGACAGTGATGGTAGAATGGGATGATTAAGAGCACAATGCCTCTATTGCGCTGACAACCTGTGAGATAAAGTCCGGCAGTGAGAGAAGGCCTCTGCATGGGACGCGGTGAATGAAAAATTTCTATACTTAATACACTTAAGTTGAGTGCCGAGTTTATTTTCTATAAGATCTCGGAGTCGAGATCTCAATCATTTTCCAGGATACCAGATTGATTCCCCAGGCGTAGATTGAGATATCGGCAATGAGATCTCAAGCCGAGATCTCAATTTGCACATGCGAAGCCTACGGTGGCCATTTTCCCAGAGGCCACAGCATCGAGGCAATAGAACTGTGGGGGGCTTCGGGCTTTCACATGTCACTGGAGCCCCCCCGCAGCACCGAGCACAGCCGAAACTGCCACACATGTCTCCGGAGCCCCCCGTAGCACCGAGCACTGCTGAAACTGCCGCACCAGGCTGGAATGGGAAAAAGACCACCGCTAGAATCGCCCGACTCCTGCTGCCACCACGCTAACTGTAAGTACATTCTGACTATAAGACGCACCCCCATTTCCCCCAAAGTTTTTTGGCGAAAAAAGGGCGTGCTATGGTCCGAAAAATAAGGTAGTTTTTGTACGCTGAGTGAGCAATTAGTCCGTGCACTGTACAGGCCATGGCAATGGAGAAACAAGAAGAATTTAGTTGTTTTATTGTTAAAATATCAGTATATACAGATTGCTGGGTGGGCCTTCATACAGTGTGTGGGGATCATCATATTTGTATGACCAACTGAATAGCATTCAAAAAAGCAACAAAATGTAAACATTTTGAGTTTAAATACAAAAAAGTAAAAGTGGATCTGAATCCACGTTCAGCTTTCCGCAGAAGTCTTTATTTTGGCTACATTCCAGATACAGACAACCAAGTCCCCTCCTCATCAAGCAGGTCACAAGGTGGAGGTTTCAGCATAAGACATCTTTAGAAGATTCAGTGCATTTTTATAGATCCGACGTGACTGGACCCGAGAAACTGTTTTCAGAAGTAGCTTAGGGTTTTTCAGCTTTTTTGCCATGTCCTGGAGAGAAAAGAGCAGGTTAACTGTAGAGGAACAAAAAACCCTTAGTCAAATAAAATCCTGCCTTTACCTCTCTAATATATTACACGTTTGTCATACTGTTTGCTTCATGCAAATGTAACAAACTGATATGACATTTGAGTTGTTACTCTAAATTTTATACAATACTAGGAACTTCTTAACCCCTTTCTAACATTAGACGTACTATACCGTCCATGGGACCTGGGCCCGTATGACCATGGACGGGATAGTACGTCATATGTGATTGGACGTGCTCACTCCGTGAGTGCGGCTGGGTGTCTGCTGACAGCCGGCACTAAGTGCCAGGTGCGGTCACGGACTTTAAGCCCCGGAACACTGCTATCAAACATGATCGCAGCGTTCCAGTGCTTTGCTGAGGGGCTGACAGCCCCTCTGCATTTGGATCGGAGACCCAGCGGCATGCCGCGGGGTCCCGATTGCTGCCATGGAGACTCGATGTCGTCATGATGACATCGGGGTCTCCAGTGCTGTGAAACTTCCTGACATGATCAGTGCAGATCTGCATGCTATAGAAGCGATCAGCCTGCACAAAATGATTGTCCCATAGTGGGACAATGTGAAAAATTAAGAATGAAATAAAAAAAAACATTTTTTAAATACCGTATATACTTGAATATAACCCGAGATGTTCAGCCCTTTTTTTAAGGCTGAAAGTGCCCCTCTCGGCTTATACTTGAGTCATATACGCCAGGGGGTCGGCGGGAAAGGTGGAGCGGGGGTGTCAGATCATACTCACCCGCTCCTGGCACGGTCTCTGCAGCCCCCCTGCTTCTCCCATGGTCTCCGGCGCCTGTGTTCAGCGGTCACGTGGTACCGCTCATTAAAGTCATGAATATGCGCATATTCATAACTTTAATGAGCGGTACCACGTGACTGCTGCAGGAAGGAAAAGCTGCCGGAGACCGTGGGAGAAGAGCAGGGGCTGCAGAGACCGCGCCAGGAGGGGGTAAGTATATGCGATATTCACCTGTCCCTGTTCCACCACTGCGCGCCGCTGTGTCCTCTGGCTGTGACGTTCAGGTGAGAGGACGCGATGACGTAGTTAGTGCGCTCCGCGCCCTCTGCCTGAGCAGTCACTGACAGAGGACACGGAAGACAGCGGTGCGCAGCGGTGGACCGGGGACAAGTGAATATAGCAGGTGCCGGGGCCTGAGCCAGCGGTGACACCGGCACCTGTCCCCCATAGGGCGCCGGTGTCTCCGCCTGCTCAGGACACCAGCACCTGGCCCCCAGCAATGAGGGGTGAGTATTTTTTTTTTTTTATTATTATTATTAGCAGCAGCATATGGGGCATAATATATGGAGCATCTTATGGGCAGCATATGGGACATAATATATGGAGCATCTTATGGGCAGCATATGGGGCATAATATATGGAGCATCAAATGGGGCATAATATACGGAGCATCTTATGAGGTATAATATACGGAGCATCTTATGGGGCAGCATATGGGGCATAATATATGGAGCATCATATGGGGCATAATATACAGAGCATCATACGGGGCAAAATATACGGAGCATCTTATGGGGTATAATATACCGAGCATCTTATGGGGCAGCATATGGGGCATAATATATGGCGCATCATATGGGGCATAATATACGGAGAATCATATGGGGCTATATATACGGAGCATCTTATGGGGTATAATATACCGAGTATCTTATGGGGTATAATATACGGAGCATCTTATGAGGCAGCATATGGGGCATAATATATGGAGCATCATATGGGGAATAATTTACAGAGCATCTTATGAGGTATAATATACGGAGCATCTTATGGGGTATAATATACCGAGCATCTTATGGGGCAGCATATGGGGCATAATATATGGAGCATCATATGGGGCATAATATATGGAGCATCATATGGGGCATAATATACGGAGCATCATATGGGGCAAAATATACGGAGCATATTATGGGGTATAATATACAGAGCATCTTATGGGGCAGCACATGGGGCATAATATATGGAGCATCATATGGGGCATAATATACGGAGCATCTTATGGGGTATAATATACGAAGCATCTTATGGGGTATAATATACGGAGCATCTTATGGGGTATAATATACGGAGCATCATATGGGGCATAATTTACGGAGCATCTTATGGGGTATAATATACGGAGCATCTTATGGGGCATAATATATGGAGCATCATATGGGGCATAATATATGGAGCATCATATGGGGCATAATATATGAAGCATCATATGGGGCATAATCTATGGAGCATCCTATGGGGCCATAACCTTTATGGAGCAGCATATGGGGCCTATTCTATGGAGCATATGGGGCCATTATTAACCTTTGTGCAGCATTATATGGGGCGTATTCTGTATGGAGCATCTTATGGGGCCATCATGAACTGTATGGAGCATTTTGTGGGGCTCCTGATTCAATATGGCTATTCAAAAACATTTAACCTACTGATGTCTCAATTAATTTCACTTTTATTGGTATCTATTTTTATTTTTGAAATTTACCAGTAGCTGCTGCTAGACCCCTTAAGGAACTTATCTAGATGTGTGGTGAGCACTTTGAACCTCCAAGTGCTTCACACAAGATTATAACGTACAGTCATAAACAAAAGTTTTGAGAATGACACAAATATTAATTTTTACAAAGTCTACTGCTTCACTTTTTCTAATGGCAATTTGCATATACTCCAGAATGTTATAAAGAGTGATCAGCTTAACAGCAATTACTTGCAAAGTCAATATTTGGCTAGAAAATGAACTTTATCCCCAAAACACATTTCAACATCATTGCAGCCCTGCCTTAAAAGGACCAGCTAACCTCTTTTCAGTGATTGCTCCATTAACACAGGTGTGGGTGTTGATGAGGACATGGCTGGAGATCAATCTGTCATGATTAAGTAAGAATGACACTACTGGACACTTTAAAAGGAGGCTGGTGCTTGGCATCATTGTTTCTCTTCTGTTAACCATGGTTATCTCTAAAGAAACACGTGCAGTCATCATTGCAATGCACAAAAATGGCCTAACAGGGAAGAGTATCGCAGTTAGAAAGATTGCACCTCAGTCAACAATCTATCGCATCATCAAGAACTTCAAGGAGAGAGATTCCATTGTTGCCAAAAAGGCTCCAGGGCGCCCAAGAAAGACCAGCAAGCGCCAGGACCGTCTCTTAAAAGTGTTTCAGCTGCGGGATCGGGCTACCTGCAGTGCAGAGCTTGCTCAGGAATGGCAGCAGGCAGGTGTGAGTGCATCTGCACGCACTGTGAGGCGGAGACTCTTGGAGCAAGGCCTGGTCTCAAGGAGGGCAGCAAAGAAGCCACTTCTCTCCAGAAAAAACATCATGGACAGACTGATATTCTGCAAAAGGTACAGGCAGTGGACTGCTGAGGACTGGGGTAAAGTTATTTTCTCTGATGAATCCCCTTTTCGATTGTTTGGGACATCAGGAAAACGCCTCATTCGGAGAAGACAAGGTGAGCGCTACCACCAGTCTTGTCTCATGCCCACTGTTAAGCATCCTGAAACCATTCATGTGTGGGGTTGCTTCTCAGCCAAGGGAATCGGCTCTCTCACAGTCTTGCCTAAAAACACAGCCATGAATAAAGAATGGTACCAGAATGTCCTCCAAGAGCAACTTCTCCCAACCCTCCAAGAGCAGTTTGGCGATCAACAATGCCTTTTCCAGCATGATGGAGCACCTTGCCATAAAGCAAAGGTGATAACTAAATGGCTCAGGGAACAAAACATAGAGATTTTGGGTCCATGGCCTGGAAACCCCCAGATCTTAATCCCATTGAGAACTTGTGGTCAATCATCAAGAGACGGGTGGACAAACAAAAACCTAAAAATTCTGACAAAATGAAAGCATTGATTGTGCAAGAATGGACTGCTATTAGTCAGGATTTGGTCCAGAAGTTGATTGAGAGCATGCCAGGGAGAATTGCAGAGGTCCTGAAGAAGAAGGGTCAACACTGCAAATATTGACTTGCTGCATTAACTCATTCTAACTGTCAATATAAGCTTTTGTTACTCATATGTTTGCAATTATATTTCTGTCTGTGATAAAAACATCTGTCAAACACACATAAAAACCAGAGGGCAGCAGATCATGTGAAAATATAATATTTGTGTCATTCTCAAAACTTTTGGCCATGACTGTAGAGCCGTGAAAATAAAAAATCATTTTTTTTCCACAAAAATGATCTTTTCACCCCAATTTTTATTTTCCCAGGGGTAACAAGACCCCAAAAGTTTTTGTGCAATTTGTCCTGAGCATGCCAATACCCCATATGTGGGGGTAAACCACTTTTTGGGTGCACGGCAGAGGTCGCAAGGGAAGGAGCGCCATTTGACTTTTTCAACGCAGAATTGGCTGGACGCTATGTCGCGTTTGTAGAGGCCCTGATGTGTCTAAACAGTGGAAACCCCCACAAGTGACCCCATTTTGGAAACTAGACCCCCTAAGGAACTTATCTAGATGTGTGGTGAGTACTTTTGAACTCCCAAGTGCTTCACAGAAGTTTATAATGCTCGGGCGTGAAAATAAAAAATCATATTTTTTCCACAAACCTGATCGTTTAGTCCCCAATTTTTTATTTTCCCAAGGGTAACAGGAGAAATTAGACCACAAAAGTTGTCGTCCAATTTGTCCTGAGTACGCTGATACCCCATATGTGGGGGGGGACCACTGTTTGGCTGCACGGCACGGCTTGAAAGGGAAGCAGCGCCGTTTGAGTTTTTCAAACCAAAATTGGCTGGAATTGAGATTGGACACCATGTCGCGTTAGGAAAGCCCCTGATGTGCCTAAACAGTGGAAAACCCCCACAAGTGACCCCATTTTGGAAACTAGACCCCGTAAGTAACTTATCTAGATCTGTGGTGAGCACTTTCAACCCACATGTCTTTCACAAAAGTTTATAATGCCTGGGTGTGAAAAAAAACAAAAAAAACAATTTTCCACAAAAAATGATTTTTTAGTCCCAAATTTTTGATTTTTCACAAGGAAATTGGACCCCAAAAGTTGTTGTCCAATTTGTCCTGAGTACGCTGATACCAAATATGTGTGTGGGGGGGGGGGGGGGAAACTGTTTGGGCGCACGGCAGGGCTTGGAAAGGAAGTGATAACGTTTTGGAATGCAGACTTTGATGGGGGTCATGTTCCGTTTGCAGTGCCCCAGATGTGCCTAAACAGTGGAAAACCCCCACAAGTGACCTCATTTTGAAAACTAGACCCCCTAAGGAACTTATCTAGATGTGTGGTGAGCACTTTGAACCCCAAAGTGCTTCACAGAAATTTATAAACGCAGAGCCGTGAAAATAAAAAATTATTTTTTTCCTCAAAAATGATTTTTTTTAGCCAGCTATTTTTTATTTTCCCAAGAGTAACAAGAGAAATTAGAACCCCAAAATTGGTGTGCAATTTGTCCTGAGTATGCTTATACCCCGTATATTGGGGAAAACCACTGTTTGGGCGCACGGCAAGGCTCGGAAGGGAGGGAGCACCATTTGACTTTTTGAACGCCACGTCGTCTTTGGAGACCCCCTGATGTGCCTAAATAGTGGAAACCTCTCAATTCTAGCTCCAACCCTAACCCCAACCTAACCCTAATCCCAACCCTAATTTTAACCCTTACCCTAATTGTAACCCTAACCCTAATTATAACCCTAACCCTAGGTTCATTTTGCGTTTTACCAGCCCGTTCAACACATAGCGTTGATGGGCTGGTAACAGTATAGCATAACGCAATCGCGTTATGCTATACCCGCTAGCGAAGAGTAATCAGCAGATGATTCATCTGCGCTAGCGGTGACGGAGCCCAGACGCTGCAGGCCGCATCTGAGGCTCTGTCACTGAATGATGGCACATCGCGAACGCATGCCGCTTTACGGCTTGCGTCATGATGCGCCCTCAAATGGGGGTGAATGGCAGCGTTAACGGACTGCGTTACACCGAGGTATACCGCCATAACGCAGTATAAACCCAGCCTAACCCTAATTATAACCCTAACCCTAGCCCTAACCCTAAAGGAAAAATGAAAATAAATATTTCTATATTTTATTATATGTCCCTAACTAAGGTGGTGATAAAGGGGGGGTTACATACTGTTTTTTTTATTTTGATCACTGTGATAGTTTATCACAGTGATCAAAATGAACTTTTAGGAGAATGAATGAAAAATTTTTTGAATCTGCCATCAGGCAGATTCGGCTGGCGCACTGCGCATGTGCCCGCCATTTTTTTTTTTACAGGAAGAAGACCGGGAGGATCGCATCACAGGGGGACCTGCCAGAGGACACCGGGAGGTACGGGTGGGTTCGGGGGTACTGGGGACCCTAATTCTCTCCTCTGATATGCAATCACATCAGAGGAAAGAGAAATCATTTTTTTTTTTGTGGTCGCCATTATACTGTTATAACTGCGATCGCAACACCAGGGTCGGTAAATACCGACCCAGATCATGTTTTCTGGGGTCTCGGCTACCCTCGGCAGCTGAGACCCCAGAGAAAATTTCCCAACCCCCCCAAGCACATAGCGGCGGGCCACATGGAGGGGATCGGGGACCCTTTTTCTCTCTCCTCTGATGTCCGATCACATCAGAGGAGAGAGAAATTAAATAGCACACCATTTTATTTTTTTTTGTTGCGATCGCCATTATAGGGTTAATAACGGCGATCGCAACATCGGGGTCGGTAAAAGCCGACCCAATTCATGTTCTCTGGGGTCTCGGCTACCCCGGTAGCCGAGACCTCGGAGAAAATGCGCCTCTGGGGGGCGCTATTCACTTTTTCCACAGCGCCGTTAATTAACGGCGCTGTGGTTTAAGTACCCTTAATGACCGCCGTTAAAAGGCGTATCGGCGGTCGTTAAGGGGTTAATATAAGGTTATTTATATTTTTTTACTTAGGGGTTGTCCAATTGTTGTATTCCAATTTTATAAAAAACACAATACTGTGAAAACACATCCTCCCAATTTACATAAAACCAATTATTTCATCAGATCAGGAAATAATAGAGTGAAAGCTAAATGTCCACTACATGTCAATCATGTAAAATTAGTATGAGGTTTTCTTTGAATTTCAATAAGTACGCAACAAAAATATTTTCCTAGAAATAAGATAGAAGACCTACATACTTGCATTGTTGGAGCCTCAAATGTCCCTTGTGGAAGTTTCAGGGGGTCTATATTTGATATAATTTTATCCTGTAAATCAGAAATCATGTGATGAAACATTCAACAAATTCAGAGACAAAGTAAATCAAACTGAACAACACTAACATGGTTCAGGGCAAATAATGAATGAAAGACACAACACTAACATGGTTCAGGGCAAATAATGAATGAAAGACAGGTCCAACAGAGACACTCAGGACTCCTGGGGTGGCAGCATGAGCAGCTTATAATGCATCTGGAGGGACAGGGCTACCTGTCACTGCTGACCGCCTGTGACATGCCTTGTCAATAGGGCTAGGAAAGAGACTACAGGAAGTCCTAACCTAAAGCTGTATCCAAAGGATGAAATAATGACTCTTCAAGGATATGAACCTACTAACACAGAATGCATGAACAAGCAATTCAGACAAAACACTTTTCTATTATTACCGTTTAATAGACAATGTAACTTTATTGTACAGGTCATCATGAGAACTGGTATAGTACATTTAAAAATGTTTTATTTACTATTAATTTATTTAATTAAAAAAAAGACATCATTGTGTTTACTGATTTTTCTTTTTTGTGAATGTATCTTTAAAATCAAATTGAATGTAATTTTTTTTAAACCTATTTTGGATCTTTTAAACAAATGTCAACTATATTGTAATCACATACAGTATATCACAAAAGCGAGTACACCCCTCATTTTTGGAAATATTTTATCATGGGACAACACTGAAGATATGACACTTTGATACAATGTAGTCAGTGTATAGCTTATATAACAGCTTATATAAGTTTTATATATATAAACTTTGTGTGCCTCTAAATAACTATGCATACAGCCATTAATGTCTTAAACTGCTGGAAACAAAAGGGAGTACACCCTAAGTTTGGATATTTTGTGTGGCCACTAAGAATGTGCAAACATGCTCGATGATACTCTGATATCACTCTAGTATCTGGGTGCTCGGAAGTGTTCGGTACTCGGCGAGCATTAGCCAGTGCTTAATCTCAAACTTGAATCCCTGCTCAGCATGTTTGGCGCCTGTTACACAGCCAATAAGCATGCGGTGATTGCTTGCGAGTTACTGTAATGCAGCAGCCATCCTGGTAGTGGCATTATTGTGATTGGCTGGCTATATGATATCATCAGGAGTTATAAATGGACATGGCTCGGGACACTGACACCAGTGCACAGCTCTGTGACAGTTCTTACTATAAGCGTATGTGCACACATTGCAGATTAGGCTGGTTTCACACTTGCGTTTTATTGCGCATGCGCAATGTTCCCCTATCTTTAACATGGCGGGCGCAGGTCTAGCGCTTGCACGCGTTCATCAGCGTTTTTGTGCGCTGCGCATTTTTCAGGTGTGCGCCTAGACACGCTAGATGCTACATGTTGCATTTTTTGTTCCGCCCAACCACTTAAAAAAAGCGCGTGCGCACGTGTGTGCAATAAAATAACATTACAGTCTATGGGGGCGCTGGCGTGCGCATGGCTGTGCGCTCGTCAGCGCTTTACGCGCACGCGATTTTTGAGTAAACAATGTCTAGACACTTGTTTAAACCACCCCCTACACAAGCAACATTGTTTGTGAGGAGTGTAGATAAAAAGAAGGTGTCTGCAGTGCCAGACAGACCCCTACTAGCAGACTGCATGGAAGACACAGCCTGGAAGACACTCGAAAATTTGGATCCAAGATGCATCACCAAGAATGTGAGTATTCTTAAACCAAATGACTGCCTGTCCTTTCAAATGTAATAAGTACTAATGCTTTGTATATATTTTTATTGCAGCATGTCTTCTTCTGGATCACAGTATTACCCATCCCGGCAAGAACTGGCCCAAGCAGAGTGTGATGTGAGTATCTTCCTGCCTTTGGGTAAGTATAGCTGCTGCATCTACAAATGTGTAATATTTTTTTTCTTTTTCAGACATCATCGTCGGACACGCCAATTGAGTCCGAACAGCGGGACCAGTCGCTGCCAAGACAAGTCCCGGTGGTGAGACTTAATGTAAGTATATAGTCTTTGAATGTCCCTTTTTATTTTTGGTCTCTTTTTCTATCTTTTTACTTCTAAAATATATCCAAGATTATATGTTTTTTTTTTTTTTTTTTCTAGGTTCCACAACGGGACGAAGACCTCTATGTGGACAATGAGGCCTGATCTGCCAGGTCCATGAGGGTGTCCCGTTGTGGGACAGCCGTGATCCGCAGCACAAGGACAATGTGGTGAGCCGGCGGCTATGGAATGAGGTGGCCGCAGCGTTGATGGATGGCTGGGACAGCGCCTCTCCAACCACCAAAAAGGCATTTAGTAAGTATTTCCATGCTCTGTGATGCCGCAGTGACTATTCATGATGATACTGTTGGGTTTCCTGCTAGATATATTCTAGCAGGAAACACAACAGTGTCATCTGGATCAACAGTGACTGCACTGTGTATTGTATTGCTTTTTTATGCTGTATTCACTCTTGTTAATGATGGCACTGTTGGGTTTCCTGCTAGATCAGTGATGGCGAACCTTGCACTCCAGCTGTTGGAGAACTACAACTCCCAGCATGCTTCAACTGCTGCAGGTTGCAAGGGCATGCTGGGAGTTGTAGTTTTACAACAGCTGGAGTGCCAAGGTTAGCCATCACTGTGCTAGATATATTCTAGCAGGAAACCGAACAGTGTCATCTGGATCAACAGTGACTGCACTGTGTATTGTATTGCTTTTTTATGCTGCATTCACTCTTGTTTTCTGATGGCACTGTTTGGTTTCCTGCTAGAAATATTCTAGCAGGAAACCCAACAGTGTCATTG
>JARQOD010007436.1:0-39203 GCA_033576555.1 Oophaga sylvatica | reverse complement strand
TGGATCCTGAATGGCACCGGGTACGGTCCCAAATGTCCCGTGCCTCCACGCCCAGTCGCCACCCTAAAGTCGGGCGGAAACCACAGGCATTGCACCGAACCCGCGATGCTGCCGGATTTAGAGGAATGGATTTGTCCGGTGGAATCAGCCACAGCATTGTTTTTGCAAACTCACCCATGGTACAGGAGCCCATCTCCTGCCTGGCCGAGACAAAAGTCTAATAGTTACCAAGGCTGGTTGGCCCTCTCTACCAACCCATTCGTCCAGGTGGTACCGAAGAAGTTTAACTCAATACGAGTAACGACAAGCTCTCTCCAAAACCGAACCAAACTGGGGACCTCGGTACTGACAATTTTGTCCGCAATCCGTGGACGAAAGATATGCCTAACGAAAACCTGCCAGAGCCCTGCAAAGGTAACCGGGGAAGCGGCACCCAAATGCACCATTTTTGAAAAATGGCGGGGATTACCCAAATGAGGGCAACCTCGAACTTGGGCAAGCCCACCACAAAGTCCAACCCAAATCTCCCGGCCTGTCGCCACCGGCAAAGGTGAAAGAACCCACGGCCGTTGTCGTGGAGACTTACTTGGGCAGGAGACCCACGCCCGAACATAGCCCCAAGTCACGGCCTATCGGCCACCAGTATGTCCTTGCCAACAATTCGATGTCCCCTTTGCCCAAATGTCCCCCACCCTGGACAAGTGGCCCAAGAGAGTACCTCCGGTCGCAAATTATAGGCCGAAAGCTTGCCCGGGGGCACAGACTCTAGCAAAACCGGGGGCCACGTTCTCAGCTCTTTTGGGGGACGATTGCCGAGGCTCCCCACCTCCTCCTCCGAGGACACCCAAGGGAGGAGCGTCGGCCGAATGTTCCTTCCTCCCGAGAGGAAATGCATGTAAATGAACCCGGGGAGAAGAACAAGGACCATCTGGCTTGGCGAAAAAAAGCCGCGGGCTGTCTGAAGATATCCGGTTTTTGGATCCTGAAGACCTGGAAGGGAAACGAGCTCCCTCCAACAGATGTCTCCACCCAGAAGGCCAATTCATTGCTAGTAACTCCCTGCCCCGAGGAATTTCCCTCCCCCTGGTTGTGAAGGCTTGGAGAAAAAGAAGCATGGAGCTTCCGACCTTACATCCTTTTTGGAAAAAGGAGCCTCCAGCTCCCAACGGGAGGCATCCATCCCCAAAAAATTGCAAATCAACTCGGGGCGATGTAGAGGGGGGGCTCAGCGAAAATGGCTTAATAATGTAAGGCCTTGGACCCTCTTCACCAAATTTTGGATTAGCTCCCTTTTTGGTGAGGGCAACAGGGGACCAAATTAGAAGTTGAGGTAAAATGGCATAGTAATTAATAACCCCATAAAGCGCTGCACCGCCTTTAAGAAGGGTTCTTGCCATCCTCACCGCCTGTAGTTTGGCAGGATCCATAGCCAATCCTGGCGGAAGATATAGCCCAGGAAAGGTAAGGACTCCTGCTCAAACACACATTTCTCCAACTTTGCGTAGGGGAATTTGCCCGGGCAAACGGGGGGAGGACGGAGAGCTGGAGCAAACGGGGGGAAAGGAGGCAGAGCAGGACAGGGTGGGCACAGAGAGAATGGTGGAGTGCAGGCTGGATGGGGGACACGGGGCAGGCGGGGGGGAATGAAAAGCACGGAGCAGGACAGGATAATGGACAGGAGGAGGGGAGCCAGAGGAGAATGGGGGCGCACAGGCTGATGGGGAGACAGAGCAGGGGCGGAACTTATACACCCGGGTTTAAGGCTGGCGGAACGCACAAAATAATATAAAAATAAGTGCGTTCGCGCCCGGGGTCCACCGTGCAGGCGAAGCCCCTCGGCAAAAAGGCGCAAGAAGCAACTCTGTTATCCCGCAGAGCTCCAACATAAATGCCTTAATCGTGTGGGGAATGAGGCGAACCTGTTACTCCACAGAGCCGCTGAAAGGAGCCGCAACGCTTATGGGGGATGTGTGGCACCCTAGACACAACGAGGCAAAGAAAACACGTAGGGCGCTGCTATGTTGAAAGCGAACCCTGTTACGTCACAGGGCCGCTTGGAAAAAGCACTGGTCCTGAAGGCCTCAATCACAGTTAAGTGCTAAACGTACTAAACGTGACATGTGCTAATGTCCTGCGGGAGTACCCGCAATCTATGGCTCTGAACGCCAGACCCTAATAGGCAACAAAATCCTCACCGGTTAGGGGGGTAATCTAGGCATCTAGGACACCGACCCTGACCAGCTACCATACCAAATCCCCCGATTAAGTCAGTATTCGTGGTTTTTTCAGCCGGGTCCCTATCCACACAACACATGACCCCCACTGGCCTAGCATACAAAGATTGATATTACGCAGGCGGCCCAGCCGCTACCCTTTTTAGCAACAGCTACAGGACCTTCCAGGAAAAAGGACCAAGGAAGCTGTTACAAACACACTGCTAATGACCTTTCCTGGCGGACCAATGGAGCCACTGCAGCACCTGAACTGTACCCCTGATCTCCAATGAGAGACTCACTCTTGGCATGCCCCAATGGGAAAACGCGGACTTTGGTCCCAAGACGACTGTCCACACTGGCTTAATACAGATCCAGGAAAAGGCAGCAGCAAGTCACTGCACAGAGAGGAGTTGGGCAGACGCCTGGACCGAATCCTGCTGGCAGGCTCCACGGCGGCCGGATTGAATGGGACCGCACAGGAGGTTCGAGACTCCCCTGTGCAGCAGCGGGAAAATCGAACCCTAACACCGGCTTATACTTGATCAATAAGTTTTCCAAGTTTTTTTGTGGCAAAATTAGGGGGTCGGCTTATAACGGGTCGGCTTATCAGATATATACGGTAATTGTTTTTCAAGGGTTGTATGGCGGAAATAGTGAATAAATGTGCTTGGTGTTAATTGAGTGTCTTTGATGTGCTCAAAATAAATTGTTCTATTCCTGCTCCTGCATGTCTCACAGTGTTCAACTGCCACAACACATGCAGGATTGCCTAGCAACACGCAGGACATATCAACGAGACATGCGAAAGCGTTTGACTCAACAACTTCGGTTTAGCACTGACATGCAGGATAACAATTTTTTCGAGCACTTAGTATCACTAGTGAAACATTCATTAATGGGGTAAAATGATGGCTTGTAATAACAAGGGGCTCAGGGTAGCTAATATATATTCGGGGGAAAACAAGGTGGCAAATTCTTGGGAATTCAGGTCAAATTTTACATCAAAGAAGACAATTACTGCCAATACACTGGACATGGAAGCGTTTTTTCAGTTGGAGCGAATGATAGACAGATCTGGTCATACTTTCCTGCACAACGCATTTTAAGAATGGAAGAGCAGTAGTCTTTCCTCAACACATTTGTTAAAATACGATGTACAGGATATTTCGACACCTAAGACGCAATTTAGAAACTTTAAACAGAAAACTATAAAAGTTAACAAAAATTCAATTCCAAATAAAAGCTTTTTTTACTATTGTTTGCAGGGCTAAAGGTGCCTGTATCTCTAATTTTGTATTTACTCTAGAGCTTTTCTCCTCATCTGTCAAAAACATATTCATTTTAAGTTAGTTGGTTTGTTTTCTTGTGAAAAACACACCCTCTACAGAAAGTCAAGAACATACTATTACTTAACAGGTCCAACTATGTCTTTGGGTTCACCAATTCCCCCTGTTCCAAGAATCTGGACTTCACCAAATTCCCCCTTGGTTGTGCTACTGAGTTTAAATTTCTGGCCAGGTTTGGCAGTTAAATGATAACAATTTTAGTTAAAACAGTGGGAAAATACAAAAAAAAAGTTTACATTGTCGTAGTCTGTCCAAGTTAATTATCAGGTATAATTGCACCATTACTGGCAAAGGAAAATATTTTTGGGGAGTGTGAATAAGAAGGCTAAATCTTCAAAACCGTTGAATGCACCACAAAGGAAGGTGCATTGCTGCCACCTCCACGCCATTCCGCCTACGGGAGGTCGCGTATCACATCTTGGCACAAATGGCCGGGATGTGGTAAGGGACTAGTAACAAAAGTGGTTCAATCCTCAATTAGCCCAATGGAAAACAGTGAGACTTTTTTTTTTTTACCCTGCAGGGGGGCATTTTTTGCAGACTTTTGGCCCCCAAAACTGACTTGCTCCATTGTAGGCTTTTACCTGAAAAAAATATTTTTTTTTAAACTTACATTGATTTTTTTTACATTTATATTAGGTAAACACCCGCAAACTATGAGAGAAAGAAAAAGGTGTCCAGTTTATGGGGTTTCTTGTAATGGAATCCGAATTCAAACCCCTGAATAATGGTTGCAGTGCTCCCCCTTTGCTTCAATGTCAATTACTGAAATAGAATATGATACCTGACAGTGAAGGCAGGTGGTGAATGGTGTGGATAAGTATGTAACGGAAAGTGGTTTTTTAAAATCTCCCAAAGTAAAAGGATATACAATTTATTTTAACAAGATGCAATACATTTTGCAGACTTTAATCACATCGACCTGTTCCATTGTGGACTTTTTAGCTTAAAAAAAAATTAATTGTAAGCTTTTCAGGGGATTGCTCCGGGACGCCGTCGGGTAGACGGAGTGGCATAGAAACAGTTCATTCACAGCTACTGGTGCAACGGCCGCAACCATTTTATTTAAAGCAAAAGCAACAAGAAATAAAACAAATCAAAACAGAAAAGCCTGGGCTTGTCCACCACTTATACACTTAGATAGATTTCCCTTTCTATCCGGTCCAGGCTCTAACACCTGTGCCCAAAACAACACATTGTTCGCATTTACCAGCGTGGAGTTTCACAGAGTCTCCCCTTGTGGCTGAAGGCACCTTCAACGCCGATTGGAGAGAGCTCCCCTCCATTCAGCAGCACCGGGATTCCACAGAGACTACTCCTGTGTCCGGGGTGGCATCGAGCCCCGACTGAGACAGCTCATAATCCCGGAGACTGCTTCTTGTGCCGGGATCCTTGTCCAAAACGAGCTCTCTGCTGTCTCCCAAGCACCTACTTCGGCTTCCTAATCAACACCTGAGGGTTCAGGTCTGAGCTGCAAACTTTTTACGAATGGCAGGAGTGCCTTTCTTTACCACCGGGTTTTTACAAAGCCCACATTTCGCTCATACCAGTCAGCAAAGTATTAGGTGAAATTCACCCCATTCAACCATATTCCTTCACTGTTCAATATCCCCCCCTCTTCTCCAACGGAGGGCTGGTCCATCCAACCGGAGGGCTGGGTCAACAATCCAAAGAACAGTGAACTCCCGGACCAGTTATGGCCAACAACCAAGTTCATCTTACCATTGTCTTGAACTTCACCCTAAAGCAACCGCACCGCTGTACCCCCCAGGCCATGCTTCTGCGGGCCTGGGGTTTGTCCTGCACGGTTTCAGCTTGACCTTAGTGCCAGCCCATTCTCGATAGTGCCTCACCAAGAAAACCATACGTCGAACCCTCGCTGATTCTTTCCTCAGAAACTTTCGTACCTCCTGTTTGGGGCATGACCCTGTGTCACCAACTTACAGGAGGTATGGGGGTTTTTTTTCAGCTTTCTCTAATTCCCCCTGAACCTTTTTTAAGCACACTTCTTCTTTAAATATCAGTTGTTCATAAATTCATTTCACAGAACTTAAGCGCCTTGTCATGGTCTCTACCCATTTTGAGCCACATGTTCAAACGATTGGCACTGTAGAGGGCTGATCTTTTTCTTTTTCGGTACCCATACTTCATCCCTTCTTGTACAGGCTCTTTTCTGGTAGGCCCAAAGCCCTACCATCAGTCTTCTTTCCCCACTTTTCTGCATCCCATCTGAGCTCCTTTGGTCTCAGCGGCAACGGGCGACCATCCCCCCTCCCACCACTGGGACGTGTTCGGTGTAACTCCATAAAAGCCTTGAGCTCACCAAGGCCCCAACCTATTCTCGAAATCTCATCTTGGGATTTATCCAGATCCTGGTGCACTCGGGAACACTGCTGGGGGCTCCAGCGCCGAACTTCCCAGCCTGGCTTCACGAGTTGCAGCTACTGACCGGACCGTAACCCTCCACGCCGCTGTTCCGGCAGAAACAGATTCCGGACAAGTCAGTCCCCATATCTTAGTCTTGTTCCCACAGCTTCACTTGCCCCCATTCTGATGAGGCTTTATCAAAAAACTGACCGGCAACCAAACTTAGATTCAGTTGAACAGGTGCTAAACCTAGAGCACCAATCATATACATACAAGAAAAAAGGAGCCACTGTAGCGCTATGCTTGCAAAACACGAAATTGAAAAAATGAAAAATGAATTACATCTTACCTTAAAATATGAAAAATTTTAGAATCTTAGCGAATAAGAGGCCAAATTATGTGACCTGATAGCCCGTCAAGGCCTTCTCGTATATCAGGTCCCTAAAATAATGCCATCCTCGCTTAGAAAAGTCTTTCCAAGGAACCTATGAATCCTCTTTTCAACTAAAATCTACATCTCTGTGGAGGGGGTGATGAACCTGCTGAATTAAAAAGGCCTGTGACCACCAGGTGGAGTGCTCAGGCAGAAGGAAATGAATACTATCAAAAAATGACCGCCATCCAAACTTAGATTCAGTGTGAACAGGTCTTAACCTGAGTCACCAATCATATACAACAAGAAAAAAGGTAGCACACTGTAGCGCTATAGTTGCAAACACGAAATAAAGAAAAAAAATTTAAAAATGAATTACATCATTACCTTAGAAATTGAAAAAATTGAGAAGTCTTGGCATAAATGCCAAATTATGTAGCCTGATACCACGTCAAGGCTTTCTCGTAAACAGGTCCCTAACAATGCCATCCTCCTTTTAGAAAAGTCTGTCTGCTGGGAACCAGAATCCTTTTTCGACAAAATCACATCTCTTGGAGGGGTGAGAACCTGCTGTAATTAAAAGGCCTGTGACCACCAGGTGGAGTGCTCAGGCAGAAGGTAAAAAGAATACATATCAAAAAACTACCGGCACATCCAAATTAGATTCAGTGTGAACAGGTCTAAACCTAGATCCCAACTCATATACATACAAGAAGAAAAGGTAGCACACTGTAGCGCTATAGTTGCAAACACGAAATATGAAAAAATGAAAAAATGAAATTACACATTACCTTAGAAATAAGAAAAAAATTTAGAAGTCTTAGCGCTAAGATGGCCAATTATGTACCTGATACCACGTCAAGGCTTTTCGTATCAGGTCCCTAACTAATGCCTACCCGCTTTAGAAAGTTGTCTGCATGGGGGAACCTATGAATCCTCTTTTTTAGACTAAATCTACATCCTTGGAGGGGGATGAACCTGCGTAATTAAAAGGCCTGTACCGCCAGGTGGATGCCAGGAGAAGGGTAAAGAATACATATCAAAAAACGACCGGCACATCCAAACTTAGATTCAGTGGAACAGGTGCTAAACCAGAGTCACCAACTCATAACATCAAAAAAAAGGTAGCACTTGTACGCTATACTTGCAAACACAAAATATAAAAAATATGAAAAATGAATTACATCATTACCTTAAAATTTGAAAAATTGAGAAGTTTTAGCGCTTGATGGCCAATTAGTGAGCCTGATAGCCACGTCAAGGCCTTCTCGTATAAGGTCCCTAACAATGCTTTCCTCGCTTTAAAAAAAGTCGTCTCATGGGGAAAACCCTTAATCCTCTTTTCAACTAAAATCTACACTCTGTGGAGGGGTATGAACCTGCTTTTAATTAAAAGGCCTGTGACCACCAGGTGGATGCCAGGCAGAAGGTTAAATAATAACAAAAAACGACCCCGGGACATAAACTTGATTCGTGGAACAGGTGTAAACCTAGAGTCACCAACTTGTATCATACAAGAAGAAAAGGGCACACGTAGCGCTATACTTGCAAAACACGAAAATAAAAAATAAAAATAATTCATCATTACCTTAAAATTGAAAAATTGAGAAGTCTTAGCGATAAGATGGCCAAATTATGTGACCTGATAGCCACGTCAAGCTTTCTCGATATCAGGTCCCTAATAATGCCTACCTCGCTTTAGAAAATCTGTCGCTGGAACCATGAATCCCTTTTCAGACTAAAAACACATCCTGTGGAGGGGTGATGAACCTGCTGTAATTAAAAGGCTGTGACCACCAGTGGAGTGCTCAGGCAGAAGGAAATAATAATATCAAAAAAAAAGACCGCCATCCAAACTTAGATTCAGGTGAACAGGTGCTAAACCTAGAGTCACCACGCTACAGTGTGCTACTTTTTCTTCTTGTATGTATATGAGTTGGTGACTCTAGGTTTAGCACCTGTTCACACTGAATCTAAGTTTGGATGTGCCGGTCAGTTTTTTGATATGTATTCATTTACCTTCTGCCTGAGCACTCCACCTGGTGGTCACAGGCCTTTTAATTACAGCAGGTTCATCACCCCTCCACAGAGATGTAGATTTTAGTCTGAAAAGAGGATTCATAGGTTCCCATGCAGACAGACTTTTCTAAAGCGAGGATAGGCATTAGTTAGGGACCTGATATACGAGAAGAGCCTTGACGTGGCTATCAGGCTCACATAATTTGGCCATCTTATGCGCTAAGACTTCTCAATTTTTCATATTTCTAAGGTAATGATGTAATTCATTTTCATATTTTTCATATTTCGTGTTTGCAAGCTATAGCGCTACAGTGTGCTACCTTTTCTTCTTGTATGTATATGAGTTGGTGACTCTAGGTTTAGCACCTGTTCACACTGAATCTAAGTTTGGATGTGCCGGTCAGTTTTTTGATATGTATTCATTTACCTTCTGCCTGAGCACTCCACCTGGTGGTCACAGGCCTTTTAATTACAGCAGGTTCATCACCCCTCCACAGAGATGTAGATTTTAGTCTGAAAAGAGGATTCATAGGTTCCCATGCAGACAGACTTTTCTAAAGCGAGGATAGGCATTAGTTAGGGACCTGATATACGAGAAGAGCCTTGACGTGGCTATCAGGCTCACATAATTTGGCCATCTTATGCGCTAAGACTTCTCAATTTTTCATATTTCTAAGGTAATGATGTAATTCATTTTTCATATTTTTCATATTTCGTGTTTGCAAGCTATAGCGCTACAGTGTGCTACCTTTTCTTCTTGTCTGATGAGGCATCTGGCTTGGTGACCACCACTTCCATGGCTTTTTCCACCTCTGCAGCATTACCTTCAGAGTCCTGGGCATGATGCAGCTCCATACCATCCATTGATAACTTCTCATCTTCAACAGCATCCACTTGTGCTGTGTTCAGTTTCAGAGTCCTGCCTTTAAAGCTCAGCTCTCCTCCTTTCACCTTAGTCTTCGCCAGGGAACCGGCCAACTGTAAAACATCTTCAGATGCCATCTTCTGTCCGGCTGTAAGGTCAGCATCAGCTTCTTCTCAGGACTCTCAACCTCCTCTGCTACCATGCCTTCCTCATTTGCACTGGTTGCTTTATTGTCATCAGATGATTCACTATCACTACCACTATCCCTGTCTGACCCCTTTTTCTCAGCCACATCCGGCTCACTTTCAGGGTTATACAATTCATTCTCATTCACATCCTGCTCACTTTCAGGGTTATACAATTCATTTTCATTCACATCTTGCACACTTTCAGGGTTATACAATCCATCATCTTGATCTGGAACCTTAGTTAACATGTCATCCACAACATTAACTTCACCATCTGGTCCCTCAAGTATGTGACTATGTGACAACCCCAGCACTATACTTCCATACAGCTCAGGCACTAGGAGCTGGCCCACGACCTCTCCCTGGACCCCAGTGTCCCTACACAACAGGTTATTGTTTATGGCAACATGAGGAAACCTCTCCTCAGAGCCAGGCTCTTGGGAAACCTCATTTAGAACCCTTATATTTTCCTGTGCCGTTTTAAGAGTGGGGTCTCTCCACTGCTCACTCTCAAAATTGTCACAGGACACAGGTAAGTCAGGGACACTCGGTTCCCGAGAATCACCATCCTCGTCTCCCAACATCACCTGCAAAGGAATTTCATCTCTATCACAGTCATCATCATTATCAGTATCAGCATCACCATCATGATCATCATCATCATTATCAGTATCAGCATCATTATCATGATTATCATCATCATCATCATCATATAAGTTTAACGGCCCACTAGCATTGTGTTCCGCCCCTCGGGACTGCGCACCCTCAGTAGGAGCTTCATCACACTGTCCATCAGAAACATTTTTCCCCCAGAGATCCTTAGATCGGGGAAAGTCATTACCCAATATAACGGGTTGCACCAGTTCTTCACTACCCCCACTTCATATGAAACCTCCCCGCGTTTGGGGATCAAGTCCACGGCAGTCTCTGGGTAGACTTTAGTGTCTCCATGGATGCACACCATACTCAGGTGCTTATCAGGGATGAAGTCCCTATCAATCAGGCTGTCACATACGGAAGTCACTGGACTCTCTGAGTCCAAGAGGGCCTGTGCGGGGCAGTCATTTACAACCACCGGGGACCCCTGTGGTCCAGTCTCTTCGGCTGAGGTGGACACACACACAGGCTCTGCGCAGGGAGAGAGGGATCTGCCAACATCACAATACATAGGCTCCCCCTCTATTGGACAGTTGGCTGCAATTTCACGACATCTCCAACCCTGTCCATCACACTTTTCCACCCACATGTCCCCTCGGGCCTGAACCCGCTTATCAGCACACCCCATGTCCCCAACAGCTGGAACGCTCTTACCGCGAGAGTTCAGCGTCCGGGAACTCTGAAGTGACGACCTCTCAGACGGCTGGTCACGGAGACAGTCTTTGCTGGCGAAGGCCTTCTCCATCAGGCTGACCAGACGATTGGCGTCCTGGTGGTCTCCTTGTCCGACCTCTGGCTGTACCTCAGGAGGACATGCTCGGGTGTAGCGGTTCACTATCACCTTTCCAACTCCATAATCAGGTTTGCTGACTGCAGACTCCCAACTGCATCTCCAGTCATGAACTCCCCTGGCACGGGCTGTCACCGTAACACCCAGCCGGGTAAGAATCTCCGCTTTCAGCTTGGCATAGTCTTGGCTGTCCTGCTCGCTCAGGTCAGCATAGGCCCTTTGGGGTTCTCCAATCAGATAGGGTGCGACCATCATGGCCCATTCAGATAGGGGCAGATTCTCCTTCTCTGCCAGTCCCTCAAACCTAGTGAGATATACCTCCACATCATCACGAGGTGTCATCTTTTTCAGGGACCGTCTTACCGCCTTCTTTACAGCGGACAACGCAGGTGCCTTCACAACATTACTCTGGGACGAGGTGCTGAGAGCTGCAATCTGCTCCAACAACCGGTTATTCTCCTGCTGCTGCTGCTACTGCTGGCACTGCAGTTGCATGCTCTGCTGGGCCTGTACCAGGTACTCAACGAGCTCCTCCATACTGCCGGACTTATCTGTCTCAACCACGGCAGTCTTATGTTGCACATTAACTTGCGCCATTTGTTCAAACAGCGCCTCCATGCTGTCATCCATGCTGTCAGACTTCTCTGTCTCAACAACGGCAGTCTTCACTCAAGACATACACACTCCACAGTCCTCTCTGTTGTGAATGGGTTTGAGATGAGTTCTGAGCAGAGGCTCCATCTGGTGGTTACAAGCGGTACTAGTGAAGATTGTGAGGACTGGGAATCAGGTGTTACTGACTGATCTTATATAAGGGAGTCATTTTCCCATCAGGGTTGCCGGTGATCAATTGTTCTGGTCTGAATCCTTCATTCCAGTTTCCCTTGTAGCCTGCTGTGTCGTGTCTGCATCTCCTGCTACCAGATAAGAATTTTTCTTCTTTTGTGTTGTTGCTATATTTTTGCATTTTGTCCTGCACTTCTTTGGGGGCCTTCTGGGTCCCCTCCGGGGGCTTCTGCCTTCTCAGTTTAGTTCAGCCACTGTGTTTTGTTCTTTTGCTTTTTCCAGTTTTTTCAGTGGCTGCTGTTTTGATTTTGTTACACCAGAGAGCTAATTTAGGTGGTAGAGGTCGTGTGATCTCAGGTGATTTTGAAATTAGTAGAGTTGGTGTTTTTCAGGGTTTTCTGGGATTGCAGTAAGTACCCTTCCTGTCCTTTTCTATTTAGATAGTTTGGGCCCCAGCGTTTGCTCATTCTATTTTCTTTCTGTGTCAGTATTTCCTCTTGTCTAACCGCCATTACATGTTTGGGGGCTTTCTATTATCTTTGGGGTTCTGCTCCGGGGCAGATAGCTTTCCTATTTCTATCTTCAGGTGTAGTTAGTTTCTCAGGCTGTGACGAGGCGTCTAGGACCAACGTAGGAACGCTCCACGGCTGCCTCTAGTTGTGGTGGTTAGTCAGGGTACTGCAATCCCATAGATTCCAACTGCTCTGGTGTATTGCCTTTTTTACCTGCACTCCTCAGCTACCGAAACATAACACCTCTCCACAGAAAATTCAGCTTTGCTGTGCAGACACTTTTTTTTTTTTTTTTTCTCTGCAAACTCTATTAGGGCCACTGTCTCTTTAAGACTGCTCCAACAGACTTTTCCTTTGCTGCTGCACACTCCACAGTCTTTTCCACAACAAGTTCAGCTTTTGCTGTGCAGACACACTTTTTTTTTTTTTCTTTTGCAAACTCTATTAGGGCTACTGTCTCTTTAAGACTGCTCCAACAGACGTTTCTTTTGCTGACACACTTTTTTTTCTCTGCTGCTGCTTCAACAGACTTCACCTTTTATTGCTGTCTCTCGCCACTGTGCTGCACGCACATTCCAGCACCAATTGTATCAGCCACTGTGCTGCCCCAGCATTCTCCGCCAATTGTAAGCTTTTCAGGGGATATAGCTCCGGGATCGCCATCCGGGTAGACGGAGTGGCATAGAAACAGTTCATTCACAGCAGTACTGGTGCAACTGGCCGCAACCAGTTTTATTTAAAGTCAAAAGCAAACAAGACATAAAACAAATCATAAACAGAAAGCCTGGGCTTGTCCAGCCACTTACTACACTTAGATAGATTTCCCTTTCTATCCGGGTCCAGGCTCTAACAGCCTGTGCCCAAAACAACACATATGTTCAGCATTTACCAGCGTGGAGTTTCACAGAGTCTCCTCCTTGTGTCTGAAGGCACCTTCAACGTCCAGACTTGAGAGAGCTCCCCTCCTATTCAGCAGCTATCCGCATGGATTCTCACAGAGACTACTCCTGTGTCCGGGGTGCATCGAGCCCCAGACTGAGACAGCTCATATTCCTGGAGACTGCTTCTTGTGCCGGGACTCCTTGTCCAGACTAAGCGAGCTCTCTGACTGTGCTCCCAAGCACCTACTTCTGGCTTCCTAATCAACACCTGAGTGGATTCAGGTCTGAGCTGCAAACGTGTACTGAATGGCAGGTGTAGTGACCTTTCTTTACCACCAGGTTTACAAAGCCACACATTTCGCTCATACCAGTCAGCAAAGTACTTAGGTGAAATATACACCTCATTCAACACATATTCCTTCACTGTCTCACAATATATTTAAGCTTACAATGGTATTTTCTAATATTGTACATTATGGTGGCAGAAAATGGATCAGTGTCAGTTCCTCCACATTACAATGCATATAATGGCCCACCAGCACTTCTAATATAGGACAAAAAGAATTCTGATCATAGTGTAAAACAGTATTTATTAGGTCCAATGACTTTTAGTTGAAAAAAAATAGAAATGTAGGAGTACTGCACCGAAAGATTCACAGGATTGAGTTGGATAGAAATAGATTGCAGTTTATTCCCATCTCGTTTTTAGGTTGACCAGTCCTCTTCCTCAGGGTAATCACAATAAAGATGAAAACAGATCACAGCATGCCTCATATATCTTCCCTGAACAAAGGTTTCGCCAGCTAAAGCAGAAAGGTCTAAATCCTAGGTCAGGCATGATGGACGAGGTGTGGAGTTTTACAGATTTTTAAATAATCTTGAAGCGGTGTTTTATCTATTTCTGTAAGTAAAATTGATAATAAATTAATCCTTACTGTTTTACATTATGATTTAATTCCTGTTTATCCTATAGAAATAGCTCTGGAAGATTATTCTCCCGAATGCCGTGTATAGTGGAGGAGCTGAAATTGATCCATGGTGGTTTAAATGGAGACATCTATCTTACGAGACCCCTTAACTTGAATCTGATCATGTATGGTTGCTGAATCTATATTCCGTTATTTTTTGAGTTATTTCAATATTGTGTACCTGGTCTATAAGAGACTATTTGTAATACATGTAATTTTGCACTTTCTAGATATATAGATTTGTTTATCCTCTGTGAACTTTAATTTTTTTGTGTTTGTCGCAATCCAGACTACCATTATAGTAACAGTAAAAAAGTCAAGAGGCTGAAGAAAAATAAAGGGTCGTCAATATTATATCTACACAAAATGTAACATGTATATAAAGAAATGTTCTGCAGCTTTCTAACTTACATTTTGTTTAATCGTTTCTCGTTTCTTTAGAAAACCGATTCCCCAAACTAGTCCCATCAATGCAGATTGTACATTGGAATTCTGTAGACTGTATATGATCGGGTTTAACATGGGGATGACAGCTGTAAATACTGTATTACCAACTAACTCCAGAACATCAGAATTAGAAGGTATCGCATACCCAAGTAAGCCTGTCCCATAGTAAATAGTCATGATGGTGACGTGGGACGAGCAGGTGGAGAAGGCTTTTTTTTTGCTTTCTTTTGATTTCATTTTGAAAATGATGGAGAAAATTTTAACATAAGAAACCAGAGTGCACACAAAGGAAATAAACACCAAGATCATCATTTCTGTGCCTATTATAACAAACAACATTATTGTGCCTGTGCAATTGGTCTTTGTTAGTGCTTTGGGATGACAGAAGAACTGGCGGATGACGTTGGAGTGACAGGAGGACATGAAAAATACTGAGCTTACAAGAATTAAAGAGTTTAGAAAGGCGGCAGCCCAAATCCCAAGCGTTATGAGGAGGCAATTTCTCCGGCTTAAGATCCGATGATAATGTAACGGGAGGCAGATGGCGACATATCGGTCATAAGCCATAATGAAGAGGAGAATTTCCTCTGCCATCACCAAAACTGAGAAAAAGTAAAACTGAGCGTAACATTGTGAGATGGAAACAATGTGATTCCCGGACAATAAAATGTGTAATAATTTAGGAACCGTGACCGATGTATAAAATATGTCTACAATGGATAAATTACAGATTAAGAGATACATTGGTTTATGTAATTGGACTTCCAGACATATGACTGTGATAATGGAAGAGTTGAAGAGTATTCCGACCAAATATATCAAGAAAAAAAAAGTAACAATGAAGGGATTATTCTTTGAATCTTCAGAAAATAGCAAAATATAAAAATATTTTAAAGAAGTCTCATTTTTCATTAGCATTTTCTTTATAAAAAGCACAAAATGTGTTATAGACTTTACACTTAATATATGTCGAACATCAATGAATTAGATGAATAGAGAAAATGAAGCATCCAATACCTTACCTAGGTAATCAACTGGTCATTCCATTAATCCAACCATTTAGTGACATTCCTTGTAGGATTTTTAGCTTCTCACCAAATTTGGGATCATTTGCATAAGGTTTCTATCTGAACCATTATGTTCTACACAAACAAACTAGTGCATACGTTTAACTTTATTATTCAATGAAAACATTTACGTTTTTGGTAAGCCGATTTCTTTCCTTGTAGTAAAGCGGGAAGCCACAAAAAGCAATGGGATATTTTAACATCAAGCAATAATACACATAGACTAATAATACTTGTGTCTATAAATATTTAGCATTTTTCATTTTTTGTAAGGATTATTGAGATGTTGATAGGAAAAAAAATGTAATATTAGTTCAGAAATTTTACATAAATTTTTACACTTTTTTAAAAAGGAAATAAATATTTGTTAATTTGTTAGACAAACTGGGAAATAATAAAATGTCTTGTTTTGAAAATTGAGAATATTTGGAATTTTATGCAGAATTAAAATTTCACCTTTTGGATTTCTGAAACACAGGGGTGGATGCAAAAGAAGGAGGAACATACGTCTTTTCTATGTACTCTTTCCTCTTTTTGGATCAAATTCTTGAGCTTAGACTTAAAAAACTATATCAAAAATTGCAAGTTTGAATCTATCCTACAGACATAACATTTATATGTGATGTTTTCCTGCTGTGTTTTGCTTCCATTTTTATAGGAAAAGGCCCCCCACCTAATACTGATGGCCTATCCTAAGTAGAAATAATTACTATTGTAGTCATGTAAAACTTTTACAGCACATTGTATCGCATCTAAAAGAAAAATATTAAGAATTCAGAATCCTCAATGGTTAATACCTTTTAATGACTTACTGAAAAGATCAAAACAAGTAGAAAGCTTTCGAGGCCACTCAGGTCCCTTCATCAGGCATCGCTACTGTGCCTGATGAAAAGACCTGAGTAGTCTCGAAAACGTGCTACTTTTTACCATGTTTTCTTTTAGCAATTAAAAGGTGTCAGTCACTGAGGAATATCAGTTCTTAATATTTTTCAATCTATTGGCTAACACGGTTCAAAAATGTATTTTCCCTGTAGCTAAAAGAAAAAAAGCAATATATTATAAAACTAAATAATTGAAGCAGAAATTCATAACTTTAATTCTGTTCAGTAAAATATATAATTTACTTTTTTCACAGGGAATAACATTATGAATTACCAGATTTATTTTAAAAAATAGTAAGCTAAATCTGATATTTCTGCAATTTAGTAAAGCTTAAGGGGTTGAATTTGAGCGCTCATTTCTTTCTTGACTTGGGAAGCCTTCAGCTCATTATTTCTGCACAGGCAGAAAACAGTAAAATAGAATTTAAAAATTCAACAGTTTTGGAAATTATATATATATATATATATATATATACACACATTATTTAAATCACTTGCACAATTTTAGGTATTTATTTTATTTTAGGTACTTTTCATGCAATTATTTTTTTACAATTAAAACAGAAGTTATTGTAGACAGGAGAGAATTTGGTAAATATATATTAAGTGTTTATCTGAATGTTTAAAACAAATTTGCCAAAAATACAAATAAAATACAAAAATTGAACCATCAAACAATAAAGTAAATACCTACAATCTACAGGTATTATTATAATATTCTGTTTTCAAATTTATTAATCCATCAGTTCAATATAAATCATTCTTAGCAGATTTTCTTCAGTGAGGAATTAAAATGTTGACAAGTGTAGTATAGAAATTTACAAAATATAATTTTAAATTAAAATGTCAATATCTGGTCAACTTACCGATATAGTAACACGGGGATTGCTCTGATGTAAAATTCTTAAATGAAGCGAGATTGAGCTGTGCAGGAGATTTATATTGTGTTGGGGAAATTATAGCCTGATCATCATAGATTTATAATTACCCATGAGGAAAAAAGATGGTTACAATTAAATCACTAAATATGTGACTCATGAGTCCTGATGCAATGATTTCCTAATTTATTTCTTCTAAGATTTCCTTTCCCATATCTGTGGACTTATTAATTTATTTTTTAGGGCTAAGTTATAGTAAGGTCATTAGTGGTAAATACCCTGACTCCTCTCATATTTAGGTCTCTCCAACTTCCCAATTTGACCTCACTATTATAAAACCACTGGCCGGTAGAAATGTGAATCGAATTCAAGATGAAAGTTATGAAACTCACAGGTCTCAGTGAATTTAAAGGGAATCTGTCACCCTAAATTGGCGGGATATTTAAATGATGGCAGTCAGGTCAGATGGGCGGTGTTTTGGGTACTTGCCTTAACATGTTGTTCGCCGCTGTCTCCATTATTTCTGGGAATTGTAGTCGTTGCCCTCCATATAACGCGCCTGCGCATTGCAATCTTCAATTGCGCACCCGCAGTATGCTTTGCCCACAGATTGCAATGCGCAGGCGCGTTATATGGAGGGCAACGACTACAATTCCCAGAAATAATGGAGACAGCGGCGAACAACATGTTAAGGCAAGTACCCAAAACACTGCCCATCTGACCTGACTGCCATCATTTAAATATCCCGCCAATTTAGGGTGACAGATTCCCTTTAAACAATTGTGCAATCTACAAAAAAATGCCTGCTGCTTTTTACACCTGGAAGAAGATTGGATCTCACCCAGTAGAGTGCCAAGACCTCAGACGTGACAGCTTAGACTTCCCAATGCTGCCTTGTAGCTATTACAGCACATAGTATAGCGCATGCACAGACCCATCTTGGGCCTAACATGAAGAGGCCTGGAATATCAGCATTTGTAGAGACAGTAAAAAGCTGCGACCATGACCTTACACCGGACCGAAAGGAGCATTGGTTTCAAAGCGGTGAGGAAAAAATGAATTTAAAAAAATCCGCATTTTGGCAAATGCCAATTATTTAAAAATTTGCATAAAATTCAATTCTACTCAAGAATGTCCTTTGTAGAGCAGATCATGCCTTCCTACAGTGCATCTAATATATTCTATTACATCCACATAATTAAGACATGTAGAGAATTGAATACATTAGCGGTGCTGCAGGTATCCATGACCAGCTCCCTTTTCTGATTGGAGGTGAGGTTTATATTTTTTTCATCCAGGAGTCGTTTGACTAGTTACCGATGTACTCAATAGGCACAATGGTGGCTTAATTTGTTTACATGGGTCAAAAGAGTGGAAACATATATTCATGTGGTACAGTCGTGATGAAAAGTTTGTTCAGTGGGCAAAAACATGGCTTAATTTATTTTCAAGGGGCACAGTGATAACTAAACATTTATTCAAGAGTGACGGTGGTGGCTATGAAAATTTTCAGGGGACACAGTGGTGGTTATGTATACTTTCAGGGGTTTCAGTGTTGTCTATGTAAAGATGTATATTATGGGGGCACAGTGATGACTCCAAGAGATGAATAACTCGATTCAATGAAATTCAAGTTTGTGTTGAATTTCATGAAATTTGCATGTTCTGACAAACTCAAACTATATGCAGTTCAATCCTCATGTTTGATCAAAAAAAGTCAGTGATATAATATAATTGACTTCTATCCTGCTGCCTTTTTATTACAATTATGCAGATATTCTTTATTCTAAATACACTAGAAAGCAGCAATAATCCAGCACTATATTAAGACAGTGTAGATCTTTGCTACACGCAAATGCACTGAGATTTTGCATTTCTTCTTCAATCCTTATTGCCAGGTGTGTAAGGTGGCTGTCAGACAGCTCGTGGTTAGACGATAAACCTGACGTAACACTTAAGTACAGATAAGGATGAGCATTTTTACTCAAAGTCAGCAAAATTCAGTCAGAGTTCAAAAATCTTCGAGTTTACATTAATACTTTTGTTAGGACTTTGGCGAGGAAAGTGGTGCTTTATGATAAGCGAGGGGCAGAGGGGGACATGTTTGAAATGAAGAGATGGGGAAAGGCTAGAGGAGCAGTGCTCTTTTTCTATTTTTTTTCTTTCCTTTATTCCATTTAACTTTATGTGTGGAGATTATGGCAGCCAATCAGGCTGTAGAAACCATCCACAACATCCAGACACAAGAGGTTGTATCAGAGGCTGCTGAAGTGACATGTCCCTTTCCATATAAAGAGCTACTTCTGGTGCTGCTGCTGGCTTGTCAGAAAGTTATATTGGCAGATGATTGTCAGTCAGCTAGTTCAGGTACATAGGATCCTGTGTGGCTGTGAAGTCAACCTTTCAGCAGATCAATCGTTTTTGCTCATTGTTTGTGACACCAGGGCACATTTCAGCATATAACTCTTTTGTGCTGCTTATAATGTGCTTGAGCCAGGAGTCCACATGTGACAATCTAAATTGTTTGTTCTAATACCATGCTCCAGAAAGCAGGGGACATTTCATTATCTAATAATTTTGTGCTCATATTTTTGCTCCATCCACGAGTTCACATTTGTGCTAATATCGTGGTCCTGAAACAAGGCCATATTTCTGCAGAAAACTATTTAGTGATGTTAATTTTTTGGCCTAGGCAGGAGTCCACATTTGAAAATATTATTTTTATGTGTTAATATCGCGGTCCTGAAATAAGGCCACATTTCTGTAGAAAAATATTTTAGGCTGGCAATAGTTTGGACTAGGCAGCAGTCCACATTTGTACCAAATATAAAAGAACCATGAGTAAGGACCATAGTCCATAGAGGCAGCTTTCAACACAATATGGACAATGTCAGAGGTCTGACTGAAGCCTATGTACTCTAAAACAAGTATACCACTTACTTCTTATAAAAAGTATAAATTTTATTGAACATATTTAAAAATTGCAATAATCACATAAAGATAACTTGAAAAAGACAATAATCAGTATCAGAAAAATGGTGAAGAATGAAGACACAAAATATGTGACAGCACAAACAGGCAGTTAGCACTAAATTATAGTACAGAGAATCCATATATATCTTTATATGCCGCAACAGTCCAATGAAAATGACAGTGGATTGTAGAAAGCTAATTCCCAGGGGAGAGCGATTAGAAATACTATAAATTCATTATATGTGAGGTCCAAGGCATCTGAATATACATTTTGGTGGTATAAAATCTAATGTACAATTGTACTTGAATGCAAAGTTAGATGCAAAGAAGAGTCACATATTTAAGATGAAAGTGGACACGAGTTGCCGAGTCACAGCACCATACCCTGCGTAGATGCTGCTAAGGGAACACATAGTAGGAGTATAATTAAATGAATTATTGCTCACCCATAAAGTGCAAAAGTTGCCTGTATGCACTGGTGAAAATATTAATTCTTTTGCTAATACCATGGTCCTGAAGCAAGGCCACACTTCAGTATATAAATATTTAGTGCTACTATTTTTTCTCCAGCCAGGAGTCCACATTTCTGAATTATAATAATAAATCCTTTCTGCTAATTGTGTGGTCCAACCAGTAGGCCACATTTTAGCATGGGACAGGGCTTGGAACAGCATTTCTAGCTGAAACATTGATCAGTAACAGGTGGATGAGTGACAGGTGTAGGCCTGGTGGTCTGAGAGCCTTGTCAAATTCAGGTAAGACACATGAAGGAGACTCAATTTGGAGTCCAAACATTTCTAGGAATTAGGGGTAGACACCACTAAAGTGGCATCATCTAATTTCATATACTTATTTATTTTACTGACTTATATAGCACCATTAATGCACAGTGCTGTACAGAATTATCAATTTCCCAAGAGTAGAAATAGTAAAATGGGGATCTGACACCCCTTCCATTACAGGTAGTCAACCAGATGGAGACCCAACTAAGACTCTCCACATTACATAGAATTGTTTTAAACATCAGCAGCAGTAGCAACAGCAGGCACAGAAGCCATGACAAAGGTGTGACAGACTGCAATAACTCAAGATCAATGCAGCACACTAAAAGCGACACCATCGCCTAGTCTGCCCAGTCTGCGACTGGGGTGCGAAAGTAATTGGAGATTTATGACTAGTTCATCTTGATGAAAGTTAAGCAGTCTACATTTTAAGGGGACAGCTGTCAGGCCACAACCAGCATCGCTGAAGACACATTCTGAGAGAATGGCTGCCAGACATGACAAAACCTCCAAGGCATGACGGGTGAGCTCAGGCCACTCCTCCATTTTTGAAGACCAAAATGCTAAAGAGTCCAAAACCCTGATGACATTGACATTGACCTTGAGATACTCCTGCTCATCTTCTCCAGTCATTCACTACGTCTCAGACTTGTACTCTGTCCTGCTGTTGCCCAGGCTGGTCTAAAAAATGTGTGAAATGCCTCAGATAAATAGTTTTTGTTTTATTTTACTCACTTATACAGTGCCATTAATTACACAGCGCTTCACAAATATATTCAACACTGTCTCCATTGGGGCTCGCAATCTAATTTTCCTATCACTATGTCTTTGGAGTGTGGGAGAAAACCGAATTACCCAGAGGAAACCCACGCAAATATGGGGAAAACATACAAACTCATTGCAGATGTTGCCCTTGGTGGGGTTTGAACCCAGGACCCCAGTGCTACAAGGCTGGAGTGTTAACCAATGAGCCACAGTGCTGTCTCTGCCACTTACACTGCTGCTAATGTTTTTGCATTGACAACTCAAAACTCCTGGGGTTGAAAGTCTAACTGCGATGCACAATGCTGTCTTAGGGAAATCCACTCTTAAGATTGTCTACTAGTGTGTTTCAATACTCCAGCATGATCGCATCCCTTTCTGGGGGGAAGCTGTTGTGAATGGACTTGAAATGAGTTCTGAGCAGAGGCTCCCTCTGGTGGTTACAAGCGGTACTGGATTGTCCAGTGAAGATTGTGAGGATTGGGAATCAGGTGTTACTGACTGGTCTTATATAAGGGAGTCGCCTTCCCATCAGGGTTGCCGGTGATCAATTGTTCTGGTCTCAATCCTTGATTCCTGTTTCCTTTGTAGCCTGCTGTGTCGTGTCTGCATCTCCTGCTAACAGATAAGACATTTTCTTCTTTTTGTTTTTGTGCTTGATTTTTGCATTTTGTCCTGCACTTCTGTGGGGGCCTTCAGGGTCCCCTCCGGGGGCTTTTGCCCTCTCAGTTTAGTTCAGCCACTGTTGTTTGTACATTTGCTTTTTCCAGTTTTTTCAGTGGCTGCTGTTTTGATTTTGTTACACCAGAGAACTAATTTAGGTGGTAGAGGTCGTGTGATCTCAGGTGTTTTTGAAATTAGTAGAGTTGGTGCTTTTCAGGGTTTTTTGGGATTGCAGTAAGTGCCCTTCCTATCCTTTTCTATTTAGGTAGTTTGGGCCCCATCGTTTGCTCATACTATTTTCTGTCTGTGTCAGTATTTCTTCTTGTCTAACCGCCATTACATGTTTGGGAGCTTTCTATGTTCTTTGGGGATCTGCTCCGGGGCAGATAGCTTTCCTCTTTCTATCTTTAGGTGCAGTTAGTTTCTCAGGCTGTGACGAGGCGTCTAGGACCAACATAGGAACGCTCCACGGCTGCCTCTAGTTGTGGTGGTTAGTCAGGGTACTGCAATCTCATAGATTCCAACTGCTCTGGTGTATTGCCTTTTTTACCTGCACTCCTCAGCTACCGAAACATAACAGTATCACCGGCCTAAAAATTGAAAATTGTATGGTACTCACAGAAGGGAAAAATATTGTGAAAGAAAAAAATAAGGTTGTCAGAGTTGTCAGAGATATTTTTCTGTTTGTTGCATTTTTTTTTTTTCCCTCTGTATCTCTGGGTGCTGGGGAGGATTTTTTCTCTCAATGGAGTTTGCACAGCTGTCTGGCCGTGTGGATCAGCTTGCCACTGAGGTTCGGAGTATTGCTACCTATCTTGCTAGGTTGCCTGTTGTGGAACCTAGGATTCCCATGCCAGATTTGTTTTTGGGGGATCGAGCCAAGTTTCTGAATTTCAAAAGTAATTGTAAATTGTTTTTTGCCTTAAAATCTAAGTCCTCAGGGAACGCAGCGCAGCAGGTTCAAATTGTCATCTCTCTCCTGCGCGGCGATCCTCAGGATTGGGCTTTTTCCCTGACACCTGGGGATCCTGTTTTGAGTGATGTTGATGCGTTTTTTCAGGCCTTGGGGTTATTGTACGATGAGCCTAATGTCTCTGATCAAGCTGAAAAAGCCTTGTTGGCATTAAATCAGGGGCTTGATGACGCTGAGTTATACTGTCAGAGATTCCGTAGGTGGGCAGTCCTGACCAAATGGAATGACGACGCTTTGGCAGCCCTTTTTCGGAAGGGTCTGTCAGATAATGTAAAGGATGTTATGGTGGGATTCCCTGTCCCCTCTGGTCTCAATGATTCTATGTCATTAGCGATTCAAATTGACAGACGTTTGCGTGAGCGGAGAAGTATGCGTGGTATAGTGTTGCCTTGTGAACCTGCTTCTGAATCCATGCAGTGTGATAGAGTGGTTTCTGGGGCACAGCGTCATGAGTTTCGAAAGCGCAATGGGTTATGTTTCTACTGTGGTGATGCCTCTCATGCTATTTCAGTCTGCCCTAAGCGGGGAAGACGTTTTGCACGCTCAGTTGTCTTGGGTAGTGTTCAGACTAAGTTTTTATTAACTGTTACTCTGATATGCTCTCTGTCCTCATTTTCTGCTCAGGCTTTCGTTGATTCGGGAGCAGCTATTAACCTGATGGATTTTGATTTTGCTAAACGTTGTGGGTTTCCCTTGATACCCCTACGGAAGTCTATTCCCCTACTGGGGATCGATTCTACCCCTTTAGCTGAGAATAAACCTCAGTTCTCTACTCAGGTGATAATGAGGGTTGAACCTGATCATCAGGAGAGCTGCAAATTTTTGGTTCTGTATAATCTGCATGACATTATCGTACTGGGTTTCCCTTGGTTACAGACTCATAATCCTGTTTTGGATTGGAAATCTGTGTCTGTAACCAGTTGGGGCTGCCAATGTGTTAATACCAACACTCCTGTTTTTTCTGCCTCCCCCCAGGCTCAGGATGTTCCTGACTTTTTGATTGATTTTTCTGATGTGTTTAGCGAAAGTAAATCTGCATCCTTACCTCCCCATAGGAGCTATGACTGCGCTATTGAATTAGTGCCTAGTAGTAAATTCCCTAAAGGTCGCCTTTTTAACTTGTCTGTACCTGAACATGACGCTATGCGGTCTTATATCAAGGAGTCATTGGAGAAGGGTCATATCAGACCATCCTCTTCACCCTTAGGTGCCGTTTTTTTCTTTGTGGCCAAAAAGGATGGTTCATTAAGGCCGTGTATTGATTATCGTCTTTTGAACAATATTACTGTTAAATATCAATATCCGTTACCCTTGATTTCTGACCTGTTTTCCAGGGTGAAAAACGCTACTTGGTTTACCAAGCTTGACCTCAGGGGGGCATATAACCTTATTCGCATTAAGCACGGGGATGAATGGAAGACGGCATTTAATACCCCTGAGGGGCATTTTGAGTACCTTGTGATGCCCTTTGGGCTCACTAATGCTCCTTCTGTCTTCCAGTCCTTCATGAATGACATTTTCAGGGATTTTGTGGATAAATTTCTGATTGTTTATTTGGATGATATCTTGATTTTTTCTAATGACTGGGACTCTCATGTGAAACATGTTCGAACTGTATTCCAGATTTTGAGAGAGAATGTTCTGTATGTGAAGGGATCAAAGTGTCTTTTTGGCGTACAGAGGATCTCATTTTTGGGATTCATTTTGTCCCCATCTGTTATTGAAATGGACCCGGTCAAGGTTCAGGCCATCTGTGATTGGGTCCAACCTACTTCATTAAAGGCTCTTCAAAGATTTTTGGGTTTTGCCAATTTTTATCGTAAATTTATTGGTAATTTCTCGGTTATTGTTAAACCATTAACTGATTTGACCAAAAAGGGTTCTGATGTGGTGAATTGGCCTCCTGAGTAGAGTTGAGCGATACTTTCCGATATCCAAAAGTATCGGAATCGGAATGGTATCGCCGATACCCAAAAAATATCGGCGATACCCGATACCGATACCGGAAGTCTAATGTAAGTCTATGGGAACAAAATATCGGAATTAAAAAAAAACATTCTTGCCTTGTTGGTTAATTGTACATGAAGGAAAACAACAAAGAGTAATGTAGAATGTATTGGGGGAGGTTGAGGAGACATTAAAGGCATAGATGTTTAACCCAATCAAATGGAATAGCATAAATATATTTTTTTTAAAGATGTTCGGATTGACGAAGAAATTGACAATGTTGTTCACGTTTTTTCTATTTTGGCAAATATGTATATTTCACAACTTCCATGCTCTTCACCTTTTTAACTTTTGACACACTTTCTCCTTCATAATCTTCAGCAGCATCATCTTTTTCATCAAATTATTCTTCATCTTCACCTTCTTTATCTTCTTCTTAAACTTCTTGCTATTCATCTTTTTGTTAACATTACTCATATTCTTCTTATTAAACTATTATTCTTATTCATATTCTACTTCATCTTCTTCATCATATTCTTATTTGTGACAGAGAATCCTGTACTTGTAATCTGTCAAAGTAAGAATTTTTCATTCTTCCGTTCTTGCTGTCACAAAAGATTTAAATTACAACAGTATTTGTCCGTGTTCAGTTTAGCCTGCAGCAGCAGCAGGCATTTTCCAGGGGCACCACGAGGAGGAACGGACTCACCCCCATACACTGCTTAGTCTTCTTCTGCTTATAATTTAGAGCATATATTTTTAGATCTTCTGCTTATTGTTCTTGTGTCTCTTGTTCTGTATCTTGTATTTGTAGCACAACCTTGTACCAGCTGATGTTACTGGGACACGGTTACTAAGCAGGAGGTACCTGTGCTCCAAAGCACTACCAAGGACCAGCAGACGTTGCAGGAACTCGGATACCGAGATGGAGGCACCTAGGCCAAAGGCACTGCGGAGAACCATTTGACGGTACTGGAACCCGGATGGGTAGCAGAAGGTACAAGAGCCAAAGCAAGTAACGAGGACCAGCTGACTGTGCTGGAACCCGGAGGGGCAGCAGAAGGAAAAGAGCCAATGGCACAACCGAGGACCAGCTGACGTTACTGGGACACGGTTACTAAGCAGGAGGTACCTGTGCTCAAAAGCACTACCAAGGACCAGCAGACGTTGCTGGAACTCGGATACCGAGATGGAGGCACCTAGGGCAAAGGCACTGCGGAGAACCAGCTGACGGTACTGGAACCCGGACGGGTAGCAGAAGGTACCCATGGAAATTTAAGTTGACAGGCCGCGAGCCGGCCGCAGTTACCGAATCCCACAGTACTACAGTGGGTGATTGTCCTATTGTCACAACGGAAACAGCCTTTATTTGCATATCCCGCAGCACACATAGGAAGCACCTAAACTCCAAGCACCATAGAGTCGGCTAACCCGACCGCAACACGACAGGACAACTTATTGGAGGCTAAGTGACGTTTACACTGACAGGAAACAGATGGCGTGCTGTAACCAGTCTGGGCAGGAGTGAGTACCCGTGCCAATGACACTTCCGAGCAACAACTGGCGGTGTTGAAGCCCAGGGATGAGAAGACAACAGGGTGGAGGCAGCATGACTTTTTGCCGTTCACACAGCAGGGGAACAGCTGACATTACTGAATGCCAGTAACACTATAGCTTGTGTATTGGTCTGTGGACACGACACTTCTGAGCAGCAACTGCCAGTGTTGTAGCCCAGGGAGTAGAGTTCAGGTGGTAGAAAGATGAACATAACAGGAGACATGGATAACGTTGCGAACCAGTTATTTAATCTGAAAACGGACAGACAAATTCTGGCGAGATCCATGCCTTGTTCATTTTCAGAAAAGTAAGCCGGTCTACATTATCGGAGGATAGTCGCATGCGACGTTCTGTTAGTACACCACCTGCAGCACTAAAGACGCGCTCCGATAATACACTGGCAGCAGGGCAAGCCAGCACCTCCAATGCATACTGGCTAAGCTCTGGCCATGTATCCAGCTTAGAGACCCAAAACTTGAATGGGGAAGAGCCATCTGGGAGTACACTGAGAGGGAAAGACATGTAGTCTGTCACCATCTTACGGAAACGTTGCCTCCTGCTGACTGGAGCCGTCTCGGATGGTGTAGACATTTGTGGCGCTGCCGCAAAACTTCGCAACATTTGGAACATACTGGTCTTGCCCTGTGCAGAGGCGCTGCTTGTGCTCCCTCTTGTTGCAGAGCTGTCTCCACTGCCTCGACGCACAGAGCTGCTTTGTAAAGCAGTAGCAGCAGCAGTGCTCTCGGCTGGAATGGAGAACATTATGGATTGCACCAGTGTGTCTTGGTACTCCCGCATTTTACGCTCCCGGTTCAACGGTGTGATGAGGCTTTGTAAGTTGTCCCGGTAGCGAGGGTCTAGGAGGGTGTACACCCAATAATCAGACGTGGTGAGAATGTGGGCGATGCGGCGGTCGTTTCTCAGGCACTGCAGCATGAAATCAACCATGTGCTGCAGACTCCCAACTGGCCAACAAACGCTGTCCCCTGCAAGAGGCGTCATCTCTGCCTGCTCTGCATCACCCCACCCTCGCTCTACATACTGACTAGAGCGTTGTGTACCTCCCTCTGGAGCGATGTCTTCCTCCTCCATTGACTCCTCCTCCTCCTCATCCTCCTCACAAAGTGAGCCCTGCCCAGCCCTTTGTGAGGAACCACGTTGCGCTGACTGTCCAGAAGGTGATGGAATTAGTGACTCCTCATCCTCCACCTCTTCCAAAACCTCATCCCTTAGTGTTTGAATTTTTTTTGAAGCAGGCAGATAAGGGGGACAGTCAGGCTGACTAGTGCATCATCTGCACTCGCCATCCGCGTTGACTCATCAAACGGACGCAAAACGTGGCAGATGTCCTTCATAGAGGCCCACTCAGTAGTGGTGAAGTGTGAACGGCGCAAATTGCGAGTTGATTGCGCCTGATGCAGCTGATACTCCATTACTGCTGGCTGCTGCTCACACAACCGCTCCAACATATGTAACGTGGAATTCCACCTGGTGGGTACGTCACATATGATGCGATGTTCAGGAAGGCGAAATCTGCGTTGCAGAGCTGCAATGCGCGATCTGGCCATGCTGGAACGTCGCAAGTGAGCGCACTCTAGGCGGACCTTGTGCAGCAGTGCATCAAGATCCGGATAGTCCCTCAAAAAACTCTGCACGACCAAGTTGAGCACATGTGCCAGACATGGTATGTGAGTGAGGTTGCCAAGGCCCAGAGCTGCCACCAGATTTCGGCCATTGTCACACACTACCAAGCCTGGCTGGAGATTCGCTGGCAAAAACACACGTCGCTCTCCTGCTTGATGGCATTCCAGACCTCCTGCGCTGTGTGGCTTCGATTCCCCATGGAAATTAATTTCAGGACGGCCTGTTGACGTTTGGCCACGGCTGTGCTCATATCGGTCGCATCAGGTAAGCGTTCACGGGTCCATGTGGAGGTAGACTGTGACGGCTCCTGCAGTGATGATTCTGAGGAACTGGAGTAGGAGGAGGAGTCAATGTGGACAGACTTGATTCCTGCAATCCTTGGAGTTGGCAGAACCCGTACAGCGCCACTCGCAAGATCTGTACCCGGCTCCACAACATTGACCCAATGGGCAGTGAGGGAAAGGTATCGTCCCTGGCCATGGGTACTGGTCCACGCATCGGTGGTCAGGTCGACCTTGCTACTGACGGCGTTTAGCAGCGCATGTTTAATTTTTCCCTCAACATGCTTTTGCAGAGCAGGGACGGCTTGCCTACTGAAATAAAATCGGCTGGGCACATTGTATTGTGGGACTGCCAATGCCATTAAGTTACGGAAACTGTCAGTCTCCACCAGCCTGAATGACAGCATTTCAAGGGACAGGAGTTTTGCAATGCCAGCATTCAGAGCCTGTGCTCGTGGATGGTTTGCCGAGTATGGCCGTCTTTTATCCCATGCCTGTGCTACCGATGGCTGTTTTGTGGCCTGGGAGTGTGAGGATGACAGGGAACTTGCAGCTGTGGGTGGAATAACACTGGGTCTCTGGACAACAGTGACAGAGGTTCTTCCATGGCGATCCTGTGAGGAAGCAGAACCAGCTGTGTGTGAGCTGGAGGAAGAGGCTCCAACACGAGCTGAAGATGTAGGTGCTGCTGTAGGTTGGCCTACATCTCCAGTGTGTCTTTGTAACTCAACCACGTGCTTTGACCGCACATGTTTCCACATATTTGTGGTATTAAGGTTACTGACATTTTTACCTCTTTTTACTTTTTGATTACACAGCTTGCATTTGACATAGCAAATATCATCTGCAAGTGTGTCAAAAAAGGACCACGCAGTGCAAGTCCTGGGAGCGCCCGTTTTTGCTGTTGGAAGAGAACTGCTACGAACGGGTGCCAAACTGGAGGCTACAGGCAACCGAGTCTGCAGCCTAACTCTCCCTACTGTTTGGACCGCTGGGGCAATCTCTTCCTCAGAGCTGCTACCACCACCTTCCTGTTCCTCACGCCATGTTGGGTCTTGGACCTCATCATCTCCACTACCCTCTTCCAACACCTGCTGCTGTTGGGTGGTCTGGCCAGCACCATGCTCAACAGAAAATGGCACCTGAGTCTCATCATCATCAGATGCGTTCTGCGGTGTGCTGACCATCGGCACTGGCTCACCCGCCTCTTCACATTCAGAGAGACACAGCTGTTGCGCATCACTGCATACTGCCTCTTCTTCACATTCCAGAATGCTGCTTGGCTGGGCCCCTGTTTGCAAGCCAACAGATTCTGAGAACAGAAGCAGAGACTCAGCTGGCTCCAGTTCAGAACTCTCTGACTGCCTGGGCAATTTGGCAGGCGGTGAACATACAGATGGTTGTTCAACAGTGCTGTGGTCCTGAGAGGAGGTGGAAGGAATTGAAGTCGATGCATTGGCTGCCATCCAACCAACAACGGCTTCAATTTGTTCTTCCCGCAGCAGGGGGTACGCTGAGCTCCTACAAAAGTGCGCATAAAGGAACGCTCACGGGGAAAACTGGTGGATGCTGTGTCACTGGGTGCGGCAGCAGCCACAGAATCCCCACGTCCTCTCCCTGCTGGAACTCCACGGCCACGACCACGTGCCTTACTCCCTGCCTTCTTCATCTTGGTAGATTGATAAAGAAAGTCAGAAAAGTTATAAGGCCTAAGTGTGGTTATTCCTCAGAGACTGCAGTGAACACTGAAACACAACTGTCCACAATCTGGGAAAGGCTACTCCTTTGTCTACTTCTATAGTGTTTGCAACCAATGTATTGTATACGGATGGAAGCGCGTCACACTAATAGATTAGATTTTAAATGGAATGGAGCAGAACCAATTGGAGATAAATGAAAAGGATGAGCCACTGAGACACGCTCAGCAGAGTACAAGCAGCAGTGCTTGAACAAGTAACTGGAGCGTGATGTGCACTCAAAAAATAAAAAACACAGACTGAAGTGAACACTGAAACACAACTGTCCACAATCTGGGAAAGGCTACTCCTTTGTCTACTTCTATAGTGTTTGCAACCAATGTATTGTATACGGATGGAAGCGCGTCACACTAATAGATTAGATTTTAAATGGAATGGAGCAGAACCAATTGGAGATAAATGAAAAGGATGAGCCACTGAGACACGCTCAGCAGAGTACAAGCAGCAGTGCTTGAACAAGTAACTGGAGCGTGATGTGCACTCAAAAAATAAAAAACACAGACTGAAGTGAACACTGAAACACAACTGTCAACAATCTGGGAAAGGCTACTCCTTTGTCTACTTCTATAGTGTTTGCAACCAATGTATTGTATACGGATGGAAGCGCGTCACACTAATAGATTAGATTTTAAATGGAATGGAGCAGAACCAATTGGAGATAAATGAAAAGGATGAGCCACTGAGACACGCTCAGCAGAGTACAAGCAGCAGTGCTTGAACAAGTAACTGGAGCGTGATGTGCACTCAAAAAATAAAAAACACAGATTGAAGTGAACACTGAAACACAACTGTCCACAATCTGGGAAAGGCTACTCCTTTGTCTACTTCTATAGTGTTTGCAACCAATGTATTGTATACGGATGGAAGCGCGTCACACTAATAGTTAAATTGCATGGAGCAGCAAGAATTACACTGAAGAAAAAAAAATAGAGTCTGTGAGTGACACGTGCAGATGCCTACAGACAGCGTTGCATGCAGAGCAAACTGCAGCGTCACCTGCACTCACACACACCTTGCACAGAGCTGTTAAAACAACACTGGCAAAAGGAAGCTTTACACAGCGGTTGGTAAACTAGCCTGCCTAAAGCCCAGTACACAAAATCGCAATATCTAACTGTCCCTCAGAGTCAGCAGAGCAGCGTTCTGTCCCTAACTGAGTTCACAGCACAGTGACGCTAAAATGGAGGCGGCGCCTTTTATAGTGCATTCTGACATCATTTCAGCAGCCAATCACAGCCATGCCATTAGTTAAGATGACCGCAGCATTACAGGATGTGCCCACACTTCATAAGATTCCTCATTGGCTGATAAAAATCACATTGCCTCTCAAAGAATTATGGGAACTTCCGATTCCGGTATACGATATAGGAAAAATATCGGAACTAAGTATCGGAATTCCGATAACGCGAATATCGGCCGATACCCGATACTTGCGGTATCGGAATGCTCAACACTACTCCTGAGGCAGTCTCTGCATTTCAGGAACTTAAGCAGAGATTCACTTCTGCTCCTGTTCTACGGCAGCCTGATGTTTCTCTGCCATTTCAGGTGGAGGTTGATGCCTCTGAAATTGGGGCAGGTGCCGTTTTGTCCCAAAGAAATCCAGAGACCTCTAAAAGTAACCCTTGTGCCTTTTTCTCTCGAAAATTTTCTCCTACTGAACGTAATTATGACGTGGGTAATCGGGAGTTATTGGCCATGAAGTGGGCTTTTGAAGAGTGGAGACATTGGCTGGAGGGAGCCAAACATCAGGTGGTGGTCCTTACGGACCATAAGAATCTGGTTTATCTGGAATCTGCCAAGCGACTTAATCCTAGACAGGCCAGGTGGGCCTTGTTTTTCACACGTTTTAATTTTGTGGTTTCCTTTCTTCCTGGCACTAAGAATGTTAAGGCGGATGCCCTCTCGAGGAGTTTCCTTGCGGACTCTCCTGAGGTATCTGATCCTTCTGTTATTTTGAAAGAAGGTGTAGTTCTTTCCGCCATCTCGCCCAATTTGAGACTGGCTCTGGAGGGGTGTCAGGAGGATAGGCCCGAGCGCTGCCCTGTTGGGAAATTGTTTGTCCCGGACCAGTGGAAAAAGAGTGTGATGTCTGAGATTCATTGTTCCGCGTTGGCCGGTCATCCCGAATTTTTGGTACCAGAGACTTGGTTAGTCGGTCCTTTTGGTGGCCTACCTTGTCTCGTGATGTCAGGGAATTTGTGCAGTCCTGCGGGACTTGCTCTCGCTCCAAGCCTTGCTCTCGCTCTAGTGGTTTGTTGATGCCATTGCCTGTGCCCAAGAGACCATGGACCCATATCTCTATGGATTTCATTTCCGACCTCCCTGTTTCTCAGAGAATGACCGTCATCTGGGTGATTTGTGATAGGTTTTCCAAGATGATACATCTTGTGCCATTACCTAAGTTGCCTTCCTCCTCTGAATTGGTGCCTTTGTTCCTTCAGCACGTGGTTCGTTTACACGGCATTCCTGAGAACATTGTGTCTGACAGAGGAGTCCAGTTTGTTTCCAGATTTTGGAGGACCTTTTGTTCTAAACTTGGTGTTCAATTGTCTTTCTCCTCGGCGTTTCATCCTCAGACCAATGGTCAAACTGAGAGAACAAACCAGACATTGGAGACTTATCTAAGATGCTTTGTGTCTGCTGATCAGGATGACTGGGTCTCTTTTTTGCCTTTGGCTGAGTTTGCTCTTAATAATAGGGCTACCTCTGCCACTTTGATGTCTCCATTTTTCTGTAATTCTGGGTTTCACCCTCGATTTTCTTCAGGACAGACGGAGGCTTCTGTCTGTCCGGGTGTTGACTCTGTTGTGGAGCGTATGCAGCAGATTTGGGACCAGGTAGTGGAGAGGTTGTCCCTCTCTCAGGAGAGGGCCCAGCGGTTTGCTAACCGGCATAGGACTGATGGTCCTCGGTTTAAAGTGGGGGACTTGGTCTGGTTTGTCCTCAAAAATATTCCTATGAGAGTGGCATCTCCTAAATTTAAGCCTAGGTTCATTGGACCTTATAAGATCATGGAGATTCTTAATCTTGTTTCTTTTCGTTTGCTTCTTCCAGGGACATTTAAGATCCATAACGTGTTCCACAAGTCCTTGTTGAAGAGGTTTGTTGAGCCAGTGGTTCCTACTGCTTTGCCTCCTGACCCTGTTCTGGTTGAGGGCAATATGGAGTTTGTGGTTGAGAAAATATTGAATTCTCGTTTTTCTAGACGGAAACTCCAGTATTTGGTTAAATGGAGAGGTTATGGTCAGGAAGACAATTCTTGGGTGTTTGCTTCGGACATCCATGCTAGGAGACTCATCCGTGCGTATCATAGAACTCATCCTGACCGACCTGGTTGCTCAAGTGAGGGTTCGGTGACCCCTCCTCAAGGGGGGGGTACTGTTGTGAATGGACTTGAAATGAGTTCTGAGCAGAGGCTCCCTCTGGTGGTTACAAGCGGTACTGGATTGTCCAGTGAAGATTGTGAGGATTGGGAATCAGGTGTTACTGACTGGTCTTATATAAGGGAGTCGCCTTCCCATCAGGGTTGCCGGTGATCAATTGTTCTGGTCTCAATCCTTGATTCCTGTTTCCTTTGTATCCTGCTGTGTCGTGTCTCCATCTCCTGCTAACAGATAAGACATTTTCTTCTTTTTGTTTTTGTGCTTGATTTTTGCATTTTGTCCTGCACTTCTGTGGGGGCCTTCAGGGTCCCCTCCGGGGGCTTTTGCCCTCTCAGTTTAGTTCAGCCACTGTTGTTTGTACATTTGCTTTTTCCAGTTTTTTCAGTGGCTGCTGTTTTGATTTTGTTACACCAGAGAACTAATTTAGGTGGTAGAGGTCGTGTGATCTCAGGTGTTTTTGAAATTAGTAGAGTTGGTGCTTTTCAGGGTTTTTTGGGATTGCAGTAAGTGCCCTTCCTATCCTTTTCTATTTAGGTAGTTTGGGCCCCATCGTTTGCTCATACTATTTTCTGTCTGTGTCAGTATTTCTTCTTGTCTAACCGCCATTACATGTTTGGGGGCTTTCTATGTTCTTTGGGGATCTGCTCCGGGGCAGATAGCTTTCCTCTTTCTATCTTTAGGTGCAGTTAGTTTCTCAGGCTGTGACGAGGCGTCTAGGACCAACATAGGAACGCTCCACGGCTGCCTCTAGTTGTGGTGGTTAGTCAGGGTACTGCAATCTCATAGATTCCAACTGCTCTGGTGTATTGCCTTTTTTACCTGCACTCCTCAGCTACCGAAACATAACAGGAAGCATCTGGTAAAATTTACTCTTGTACCGTGGATCTAACAGAGTGGCAATCCAGTGGTTAGCACTATTTCTAACCCTAAGAATACGATCATCATGTTGCAGATAGTGCAGCAAGAAGGCGTTCATGTGTCAGGCACTTCCATGAGGTCCAAGGCCCTTGGTGTGTTGGTGGCGGAGTAGCACTCAAGGTTGCATCCTCTGTCCCCTCCCGCCAACTACGGACAACATAGAGGAGATCCTCTTCATCTCCTGAGTCCTGACTGTTGCACATTCATCACATCTTCCTCCTTCTCCTACTCAATTTGGGCAGCACAGTGGCTCAGTGGATAGCACTGCAGCCTTGCAGCGCTGGAGTCCTGGGTTTGAATCCCACCAAGGACAACATCTGCAAGGAGTTTGTATGTTCTCCCCGTGTTTGCGTGGGTTTCCTCCCACACTCCAAAAACATACTGATAGGGAATCTAGATTGTGAGCCCCATCGGGGACAGCGACGATAATGTGTGCAAACTGTAAAGTGCTGCGGAATATATTAGCGCTATATAAAGATTATTATTATTACTCAATTTGTTCCTTGACTCCTGCATCTTCACAAACAGTTAGTCTGGTGCCATGAACTCCACTTGGTTGCTATAATACACCCTTCTACAGCACCTGCCTGTGTTGCGACAATTCAGAACCTAGAGATGTTGTTATCCCTTCCACATCCTCCTCTGCTTCCTCCTCTTCCTCTGGGACCACCTGTTAGAAACTATTTCATTTTGACCATCTGCCATCTTGTTGTGGTTTTCTGGGTGCTGGTCTTTTTCCCCTGGTGTTGGGTTTGTCTAAGGTCAGGTGATTATATCACCCTTTATTACCCAGCACCTGCCTCCCAGTCCTTGCTGGACAACAGTGTTAATATGCTAGAGTTCTGGCTTGGTGCTTTGATAGCTTTCTGTGTTTGATATTGTGCAGTTCTGGGATCTCTAGTTCTGCCTGCTTTGTTTTTTGGTTTTCCTTTCATTTCTGCAGCTTCCTCTATTTTCCTACTTGGAGGTTACCTGTTTTTTTGTTCCCAGTCCCTAGATCATTCAGGGATACCCTTCCCTCTACCTTTAGGTCTTCGTTTGAGTTTAGCCTAGGAAACATCGGCGTCTATTCACAAGGAATAGGTGGCCCACTCCATCGTAGGGCTTCAGCCTAGTCCTAGTACAGGGTCAGCATCCCCCCCTTCTGCCCTAGTCCTGAGTTGCAGATCCGTGACACCACCACCTCCTCCCACAGACTATTCAAAGTGTGATTCAGCATGTAGATTAGGGTTCCCCAACTCCAGTCCTCAAGGCCCACCAACAGGTCATGTTTTCAGGATTTCCTTAGTATTGCCCAGGTGATATTTGCGTCCTGAAAACATGACCTGTTGGTGGGCCTTGAGACTGGAGTTGGGGAACACTGATGTAGATGACCGGAATACTGATCCTGATTACAGCATCGTCATTGTTAACCATCTTAGTAGCCATTTCGAAACTGTGCAGAAGGGTGTAGAGGTCCTTCTTCTGTGCCCACTCCGCAAGCATGATTTGCACCACATCTGTACTGTGTTGCCAGACTATGCAAAAGGACATGCTGCACGAGGATTCATTGCTGCTGTCATAGTCGCTGCAACATTTGCAGAGTGGAATCTCACCATGTTAGAACATTGCAAATCAAATGGTTAACCGATAGGCCAAAAGATCTCTGTAGCAATGCAAGTTGATGACACGCAAGATATGGACACCAGAAATGAGCACACAGTGACTGTGCTTTCTGCAGGAGCGCATCCAGGCTGGAATAATGTCATATAAATTGCTGTACTACCAGGTTGAGGATGTCAGCCGTGCAAGGTACGTGTGTGAGGTTGCCCCAGTGTAGGTCAAACACCAGGTTCCACCATTATTGCACACGGTCTTCCCTGACTTCATATTCAGTGGAGACTGACATTATTCAAACTTGGCCTGAAAATTGTTCACAATACTTAAGCTATGTGACTGTTATCTCCAAGGCATATTAATTAAAACAATGCCTGATTGCAATTTTCCATGGCTGTGCAGTACGGAGGTGGGGGATGCACTCTGCACTGTTGGAAAGCATGTCTCATTAACGTAGAGGTTGAGGGCACAAGTGGAAGCCATAGAGGAGGTGGAGGGAACAGAAGCAGTGGAGGAAGTGTTGGATACAGAGATTTGTTCAACAAGCCTTGGGGATTCCAAGATTTTCTGTCTAGTGACACCTTGGTGTCTAGTGTTTTTTATTTCACCATCCCTTGGTGCAGTGGTTTAATTCTCCTTCCCCTGGTGTGTAGTGGTTTAGTTCTCCAAAAATAGGTGTTTAGTAGTTTAGCTCTCCAACCCCTGTTGTGTAGTAGTTTAGTTCCCCATCTAAAGGTGTGTAGTGGTTTAGTTATCTAACTCTAGGTGTTTAATATTTTAGTTATCCTACCCTGTTGTCTAGTAGTATAGTTCTCCATCTTATGGTGGTAGTAGTTTAGTTCTTCAACCCCAAGTGCCCTGCAAGCCTTGGGGATTCAAGACTTGTAGAGCAACCCCTTACCTGGCTAGCCCCCCAGCCACCGGAGTCACCCAGTGCTCAGTCAGGGAGATGTAATACTCCGGCCCATGTTTGCTCGTCCAGTTGTCAGTGGTGAAATGCACCCTGGCAAACATAGCTTTTTCAAGGAATAGCTCATGTTGTCTGTGACATGCTGTTGTAGTGCAGACACATCTTTCTTGAAGAAGTAGTGATGACTGGGAAACTGGTACTGGGAAACTGCGACAGCCATCAGCTTTTGGAAACCATCTGTATCCACCAGGCGAAAAGGCTGCATTTCCGTGGCCAACAGATTGTATTGGCCAACAAATTTGTCAGGGATTTCCATTATCACTGACATCACAGGTTGGGAGTCACACAGAACCACACGTTGTAATCTTTGGAACGAAGAGCTCTCAGCTGGCACCTATCTTCCAGACAATTATACGATTGGGCAATGATCAGCTGAGGAGGGCGCAGGCTGTTGCCAATAATTAGTTATTGGAAAACAATGAGTGTACGGCATATACACCTCCAGATAACAATGCATGGAATATGTGTATATACCGCTGTACGATCACTGCTAATTCCACAATAACCCTACACTACTCGTTGCCACCACCAATTCGTTTTTTTTAAATAAAATCCAATTGGGTGCCATTCTTCTTTTCAGGTCCACACCATCAAGCTCTTACATCCCCTCTCCCTCAGAGTAGCGGTCATATACTGTCCTCCAGGCTCACCCACCCACTTCCTTGACCCCTTTTCTGTCTGGCAGCCGCACTTCATGTCCTCAAATTGCCAACCCTTATCCTGGGAGACTTCAGCATCCCCATTAACAGCCCAACCTCCCCAACTGCATCCCAGCTTCTATCTCTAATCACTTCTCTTGACCTCTCACAACTTTCAACCTCTGGGATACTTAAGGATGGTAATACCCTTGATCTGGTCTTTATATGGCTCTGTTCAATCTCCTATCTAGATAACTCTTCTCTTCCCCTCTATACCACAAAAAATTAGGACTACCACAACTTACACAGTTTTAGGCGCTCCCTAAAAACACATCTGTTTAGGGAAGCCTATTACGTTCCCTAATCAAAGTGTTTTTTTTATATATAGCCTATTTTCTACTTCTCTGAACATAATTTGCCAACAAACTCCACAGCACCCAAAAGCACTACAAATATTGGCTGGTGACTACCTCAGCCAGCCTTCATGTACCCCCATTTCCTCAAGATGGCTAGACCGGCAATGTAAAAAAGCAACTTGTACTTTGTGTCACCCTCCTCATTTAAATTGTAACCTTTTATGAGCAGGGTCATCATTATTTTTGCTTTAATTATTGGATTATCATTCACTTTGTAATTTATGACTGTTCTCCATGAACTGCACTGGTAAAGCACTGTGGAATATGTTTGCGCTATATAAATTAAGATTATTATTATTTGTAGATTAGAGATGGTGAAGTTCAAGCTATTAGCTTTGCCATATGTAGGAGGAAATAGTCTGTTATGTGAACACAACTGTGCGAATGAGGGCTGGCTGCTGTGCTGACAGAGGGTGAAGTAGGGTGGACACGACAAACTGCTGTACGGTGAGTGAGGTGCAGGCAGGGATGTTTTGGTGGATTGAGAAAGATGTGATGTGCTCGATGTCGGAGATTGATCAAAAACAGCAGGCATGTCTACTTGCATAACAGCTGACGGGCTGTCACTCACCACAATGTAGCGGGAAACAAGTGGAGGTTCTGCAGACGGAGACCTGTGTGAGAACACTTGCCACATTGATGGAGGAGAACGAAGCAGTAGATGTGGTTGATGTAGTGGCCAGTGGTTGATGAGGTCTG